>JARJPL010000164.1:0-35410 GCA_030782805.1 Aschersonia sp. MBC 622 | reverse complement strand
CATTGAGGCCATACAGGCTCTGGATGAACTTCGGACTCGAAAATGGAACATCCAGTTCCATTGGATCGCCTCACATGTCGGAGTGCCTGGAAATGAAGCTGCGGACCTGGCAGCCAAAGAAGCCGCGAATCCAAACCTGGCCCAACCGGACACCACGGAACCTTGGACACTCATCGCCACGACAAGGACCAACATTCGGCATGCGATGAAAGCGGAATGGGCCCAAGCCTGGGCAACCGACAAGCACGGACGCGACCTCTTCAACCTTGGCGTCCGGCCGAGCAAGGCAACACTCTCCATACACAACAGAACACACAGAGCTATCAGCTCAGTCATCACGCAAATGCGCACCGGAAAGATCGGCCTTAGAGCATACTTACACTCCATCAACAAGGCCGACTCCGACCAATGCCCGTGCGGTTACGGCCCCCAAACCGTACGCCACGTCCTGCTTCAGTGCAGAGACTGGGCGGATGAAAGAGACAGAATGTGGGCAGGCAAGCGGCCATGGGATGACCTCAAACGCATACTCTGTAGCTCGTCCATAGCCGTGCAAACAGCCAAGATGATGATACGGACAGGACTCCTGGGCCAGTTCCAGGCGGTCCCATCCACAGTACTCCAATACACTTAGCGTAGACGAGTGATATCTTGTAGATAGAAGCAGAGGAGGGCCAGGAAAGGTCTGACAAGTCAGAGACACAGAACTGCCATACATGGCCACCTGTATGATAGAGTTATCTGAACCGAAAGCAAAACCGACATCTGAACAGGACAGAGCTTTGCTTTCGGGGCAAGAACGACAACATCTGTAGGTATATAGAACGCTGCATAGCTGCTTCGATAGCGGCTGGGACAGTCTATGAATAAAGAAGAAGAAGAAGAAGAAGAAGAAGAACACCCCCACTTATTCAGCGACAGTGCGGAGTGCTGCGTACGAAAAATCTCTCCCGCAAATGCGTTCGCCGTCCAGAAGTGGCGCGTCCCAGTAGTTTCTCGTACGCAGTTCCTCGTGCGGCAGTCCCAGATACGTGCCCACCCTAAGGGCGTCCTATCTGCGGAGTGCTGCGTACGAAAAGTCTCGCACGAAATGCGCCCGTCTAAAAGTGGGCGTGTTCAGTAATTTCTCGTACGCATTTTTTCGTGCGCAGTTCAGAGCAATCATGTGTCCACGCTAGATCCATGCCGCCTAGCTAAAGTCTCGCACGCAGTTTCTCGTGCGACCGATTTTTTTTGAAACGAACCTCAGAATGAAGATAAACCCGATTCTGGCCTTGACTTGACTTGACTTGACTTTATTCATAGACTGTCCCAGCCGCCTTCGTCGGCAGCTATGCAGCGTTCTATCTACTGATTTTGCTGTCCTAGCCCCGAAGATAAAGGTTTCTTTGGCTAAGTTCGCTTTATCTTCGGTTCAGACAACTCTATCATACAGATGGCCATGTGTGGCAGTACTGTGTCTCTGACTTGTCAGGCCTTTCCTGGCCCTTCTTAACTTCTGTATACTAGTAACCACTCGTTCGCGAGGCTTTCCATTTCTGTGGACAGAGCCGTGCCCTGCCCTCTCGGTTCTCTTGGCTGTGTTTGTGCTATCACTTGCCGGCTGTTGTATCTTGCAATGTTCTAGAGGGCATTGCGGATCCAACAGCCTACCAGGATATTCTTGTTTGGAGTGCGCTATTTGAGCGTCGACGTACTATAATTATGTGTTGTGACATTTTTGTGGCGTGCTCGGTGATGTGTGATCCATGCTCAACGCGATTCCACACAGACGACACCACAGCACCCTGACGCACTAGAAATCGTCAATCGGTGTGGTTGTCTGCATGAATATGGGTCGACTGTGCGTTCTTGAATGTTATCGGTCCTGATGCGCATGTTCTGAGCTGTTGGTGGTGTTGTTGCCAATTGATGTAAAACATATACGGTCCCGACCCTAACTATGCTTGGATAGTTAGGCTCTGTGAAGTACTTTTCTGTTGCTGTGTATTGTGTTTGACTGTTTTGGTGGCTCTTGGTGCTTTTGTTGTTCGTAAAGAAATCCAACTCTTCTATCCCGCTTCTCCAGTATGTACTCCTCGATCACCGATACCGTAAACGATTGTCAGGCAAGACAAATGGGTTTTCCAGGCCCATTTTCCATCGCGTGGCGTACTCAGCAAGGGGCGCAATTCCTTCTGTTGGTACTGGGGCTGTGATATTTGTGTTTCGTGAGGTTCGTATGATCGACTTTCGACATGTTGACGCGTGTATTGATGGGGGATGATGCCGTTGAAGGTTTGTTCGGTGTTGATGTTTCGGCGGTGGCCTAATCCGTCGCTTCTGTCACGCGTCACAAAACGCGTTCTCCCTGGGTGTACGATGCCGTAAACTCTTATCAGGCAAGAAAATGGGGTATCCAAGTCCATTTTCCATCTTTTGTTGTGCGTGACGGCTCGACAACCCCGTCACGCACTGGGGCTGTAATGTTCTGGTGTTTCCTGAGGTTCGAACACTAGGAGTCGGCGGTTGATGCGTTGTCGAATGAGGATAGCCACAAGGTAGACGAGCTGTACACTGTGAATCTGTCGATACAGAAGCTGTTTCAAAGAAGATTCGCAGCGCACATCTCGTGTAATTGTCGCCGAAACCAGCTTTGCAATGGAATATGAACTCTCCCAAGTTCTTCCATTGTGCTGTTAGGGTCGCGGTAGTGGTCCATAGTGAAGGTGTAGCAATGTCGCCTGTAGACGCGTCGCCCCACTAACAGGTGCTAACAGCACCAAGTGGGGGAAATTGTTTACAGGGGAGAGTTGACCCGATTCTGGCCCTTTTAAGCATCATCAAGCTGTTTTCTTGCGGTCATAGTGCTGGTTTGGACCTGCCGGTTGGTAGGTGGAGGCTCAAATTACAAGAAGTGGGTGAATCATTTGGGGAAGGCCATTTTGCCCATGACCCGTATCAATTGCCTTAGAGGATCGTTCTACTCCTTCGGGTATGCTTCGTTCGCCTCTAAGCTTCTCTGCTCGTTATTCAGCAATGTGGATTTCATGAGTGGGAACGAAGCCTGTGGCAATGCCCCTTGCTCTGTCGCTGCCTTTGCCTGCCTTTTGGCCGTTTGTAACAACTTATTCTTGTCCGGCGACTCCCACACCACCGCGACAACGTTTCCTTTGTCGATCAGTTCCTCTATCGAGTCGTAGATGCATTTGATAAATGCCTGTCCTGACTGCTGGTACGGTCGGTTCAGTGCTACCACTGCCACTTACTGTACTTACAGTATTTAAATACTGTATTAATACTCTAACTAGCTAAGGAAAAGAGCTTTCTGGTGGTTTGGCCGCCTGTCTTTTGGCGTGGCACAAGTCAGGCACCAACGACAGGCAACCAGGCCCTGTGTCTGTGGGGTGGCAGGTGGGCGACCAGGGCATTTGAGGCTGCGCAGAGAGTTTCCCTGCGCTGTTTCCCATACGAGAGCTTGCGTGAGAGTCAGCACGGGGAGCAACTTCTTTTGTGGAATTAGCCAATCAGACGGGTTTGCAGAGCGTTGTCGCACGCGCCATGGCGTGGTTGTATGGACAAGACCTGTTGAACCAGCACACGTCTTTGGCTGGCGTAAATGCTAACGTCCCTACAGAATCCACCTGGACACTCTGCCCGGGAATGCCGCATTTCACCGCCACGGTCGGTGAAATCTATCCAGCTCTTTCTTTTCCAATTTAGCGAGCCACATGACCTAACCGTGGAATTTTCATTAGTTGGTGGACGCTGAACCGCAATAGAACTAGACTGCGTATCCAAAAAAGCTAGGCTTAGTATGGTTGTGTAGACAAGACCGACTGACGAAGGTTCTAGACGATACATAAGCAACTACTAAAGCAATATTAGTTGGCATGGTTGTGTCCGCAAAACCGCGCGGGCTGACTATATAAACTCCTCTCCCATCGCTGTCCAGTATTGGGTTCGGGAGGTGCAAAGTCAGGCCGAACTCATGAATCAATCTTTGGTGTCCTTGCCTGACAGCGTAACAAGAATGACTCGAAAAAATGGTCAGAGGGCGTGCTTCTGCACATGCGAATCACAACAAAGACTAAGACAGGCAATATCTGGAGTTTGGCAGATTGATACGCGATGCCACAATCCGTGATTTGCGTGCCCAAAGGCGTGGTGAGGATCACAACCGATGGTGGCCGGAGGGCGCGTTTCACTAGCCTTACAACACAGCAAAAGCTTCAATCAGAAGACGCATACCGCAAGGAGAGGTTGACTATCTTATCCGCGCGTCAACGCAATCGTCGACACACGAAAGATTTCGATGAAGCGGCCGCGAGGCAGAGAATCAGCTCCAACTTTTTGGGTTGATCTTTGCGCAGCTCGCCCGGCAAGACAACGAATTGCAGAACCAACAAGCGGTTAGAAACGATACAACAAGCAAAGAACGAGAAAGAGTGAGAGTAGAAGCAGCAGAGGTTCTGCGGACTATTTTGTGACCTGTCTTCCTTGCTTATGGCCTGGCACGCCTCAACTCTTTATTTTCAATTTGACCAGATTTCCGCCGGTGGCGATACAGAGACCTTCCAAATTCGAAACCGAGATGTATACTCCGTCATCTAAAGAATCTGCATCTATAATGCACAGATTTCTATTATACTTTGCTGCATCTGCATCTTTTCGCGTAAGCCATTCCAAATTGCATTCTAGTTTTGACCCTACACCTCCGTTCTTGCCCACCGTGTAAGCTGAATGATAACCGGTCCTGCCTGGACAGGTGCGATAGTGGAGGCGTCGAGAGTGAGCGTGGTCAGGCTTCCCTGACGTACTGCACTGAATCCTCCGTCAGATCGAGCCCGCCACTGTTGGTTCTTTATTGCTACATTGCGAAGTTGAAGGTCGCTCTGTAGGATTTTCCGGGCTGTTGAAGCCTTGAGACTGCGCGCCATAGAAGTGTAACATTGCGATCAACCCCAAAAGAGGTTACTGAGACCATCCCGTCCTTTCAGAAGCAAGCGGCTGAGTATGGCGGGCGCATCTGATGAACTGGCCTTTGCGATCGTAGATATTATGGCCTTATTTCCCGCTGGAACTGCTTAAAACGTCACCAGATAAAAAAGACCCCGAGTTTCGTCGATTGTTCTGTGGCACTGAGCCGGCCCGCCTAGTCCGTCTGGCTGCCCTACGCGACATTTCCTCTTCGGCCTCTTGACTTTGAGCTTGTGTGAGGACGTAGCCGCAGTGCAGCCGATCTAAAGCAGTCGCGTCAGAGCCGCCAAGAACCTGTGGCTCAGCAGCGAAAATTGTCGGCCACACAACTTTACTTTCACGACTGAGGAGTTGGCGTGGCTCGTCATTTGGCGCACCGTTCTGTGAGTTGTCTGTTTTTGGCATTTTCTTTCTGTTTGGCGTATTGACCGTCGGTGCGGCGGGCCAGCATGGTAATGGTAGCGGTTGCCAGTCCTCCGGTAGCTCATACTCGAACTCTGGCCAGATCCTTGTCTTCCACCTGCTGAGCTAGCGCCCAACACTTCAGTGCCTTATCACAGATGTGCTCTAATCCGGATCTCAGTGCTCGCTCATCTGGAGACCATCGACCTATAGCCGTCACGACCTCGTTAATCGCCAATTCAGCTCCACGGTTCTGGCCTTGCGTCTGTGTCGCTGGTAGCACTTTTGCCAGAGCTGCGCGCACGTAAGCGTGATGTAGGCGGTCAGTACTTGCGAGGAGGTGCAGCTTTTCATCCAGTTCATGGCTCTGAGTCAAGAAAGAGTCACGAAACAGGTGCCTCTCAAGCGCCTTTCCACACGCTACGAGTCCGGCCACAACTCTCATTTGCTTCGCTGCCGGAGAATTTGACGCTGGAAGTGGGAGTGCGTGGGATTGGAAGCTACCTCCTGCCATGACCTCATCACTAACATCGTGATAGAGAGCGGACTGGCACAGATCCATTGCGCTTTGGAACAGATCTGCAAAGCCATCACGACTGCACAACCGCTTCTGTTAGCTGACGGCATCGGTTGCTTGGGAGAGTACATACATTGAGGCTCTGCCAGTGTCATCTAAGCCCCGCAGTGGAACCAGGAAAGATTGGACAGTGGTAAGAGATCCCTGGACATTGTTCAACGTCTCGAGGTTCGCATTATGCTGCTGATTCAATTTCTGCAACTCATCTTCAAGTGCGTTGTTCTTTTTGCCCATGGCTTCCATGCGCACTTGCACTGTTTCCTTCTCGCCGCGAAGTTTTGTAACAGTACCCTCCGCATGTTTTTTGGCCTCAATGAGAGCCTTGATTTTTTGCTCGTTGTCTTGTATCTGGCGCCGTAGGCTATCTGCCTTTTCTCGCTCAGCGTTAAGTTTTGCGCCGGCATCTTTTTGCTCGCTTAAACTTTGCTTCAAGCGTGCCCTTTCTGCCTCGACCCCTTCCTGAAGACTGGAGCGCTCAGTATCCCAGTCGATCTGCTGCTGGGCCAGAGCGCGGAGGTTGGTGTTATACGCTGTGCGAAGATCACTGAGTTCTGCTTTCAGAGTCTCATGACCCTGTATCATAGCCTTGAGACTTTTTCCATTTCCCCCCTCACAGAATGGGCGCATAAGGTATATCAACTCTGTAACTAATTCTTCGCCAGTGGGAGAGGCTGGAATCGGTTTCCCCTTTCCGGGGTCCTGTTTCGATTGCGTTGGCATTGCAATGGGAACCTTTTTTCTGCAAAAGTGTAACAGAGAAGCAGCCTCCTACGTCGTTTCTTTTCATGCACTATCAGCTCTCGCTTTATATACATCACGCCTCTGGCCATCTACAGGGGGCTGAGCTCGACGCCTTTTGCGGGGTTATGCATGACCTACTTCTCGCGTAAGGCAAATCAATCATTTTCACAGCCTCGCCTGAACCAGTTTATGTTGATGATCACTTCGCTGCTGCGGCTCGCGTTGAGTCTGCGAGCAGGGCAACACCTGTCGCATGTACGGCATAGTGTCAACCTTTCCGGTTGGATCACTACTGTGGATTTGTATGCAGGCGCATGCGGAAACAGCGCATCTTGAGACCGGTTTTGGAGAGTGTGATCACGTTGGGTGAGCGTTGAAGCTCACATTACCTCCTAGATCCTGTAAGGCTACGATGTACGAGGAGCTGTGCTGGCAACACCACTTCAGTCACCGACCATCTAGGCGAAGGTCGGTGACCTTCTTTGCATGCGTATGAAGCCCTTTCTCGCCCGAGCTTTGTCCATTCCAAGTCGTTAGTCTTTCCTACGAGAAAGCATCACAGTGGCTGACAGCATACGCACAGCCCAGTATCCCTGTCGTCCTCAAGCGGAGTAGCGAGGCTGCTGATCGCCGATCCGGTTTGCCCTCACATGGAACCGATCCTGCCTGTTGTTGCTGCGGCGGGACCGCTCCGTGAAAATGCGCCTTCTGCACACAGCGACTGGATGAAATTGGTATGGCGTGCCTATCATGCCTTGGCCTTTACGATGGCTGATATTTCGTCGCTCCTACCAGTCAACAGTCACGTCGTAAAGGTCGTGCAGCACACGTTGACTCGTCATCACTTCACGACATGCATCACTAGTGGTAGGCCTCGCTCATACAGATGCGTCGATTTCAGAAAGGTTCTACCATATCGTTTTATTTGTGGATTGTTTCTACACAGGACACTGCTGCATTGGTACTTGTTGCCTGAGGCTCCAACACCATTGACCTAACCAGTTAGCTCCCCCGTGTTCGCCTTGTTGCCAGCGCATCCACCACCCTTTTGGCAGTTCCGCCGGCAGCGCTTTAGACATGCGTATGCATATGAATCCGTGCCCGGCTATTGCTGGTAAGGACGCAATAATGACGTGGAACAGCGGTTTGTGAACTGGGCAGAGAACAGGTTAGTCTAGGTCTATGGCCACAGTCTTGATTATGGTCGATACTGCCACCGAGAGGTCCCCTGCTACACAGGCAGGGCAGCTTATCCATAGAGTACGACAACTTAGAAAAGTGCTCACTAACGTCCCTTTGTGGGCGCTAAAGGCCGCGGATCTGGAGGAAGGAGATAATTGTCCTTGGCAATACGAAAGTCGCTCTCATGGGACAGGAGCGCGGCGTATGAGCACAAGAAGCCGAGGGCACGCTGGCGGAGAACTTGGCGCCTGCACTTCTCTTAGACGGCCGTGTGGAAGGCCTTGGTGTTGGAAGAACAGCCACATCCATCTGTACAAACGAGATAGACAGCCCAGAAGCCCGGCTCCAGGAGGAATCGCGGTATCGGCTTGAGGAACATGCGCCCCGCTGTCCAGACCAGATGCATGTCCACCTGTTCTGTGACGAAGATCTCACGACCTAGCAAGAGCTGGTGGTGCAGGGCACGGGCAACCCCGCGATTCAAAGCCAATCCTGAATGTTGGCGAGCCGTTGCAAGTCGAGCTCCCTCTTAACTCAGGCAGTGACATGCAGACCCGCAGTGCCCAGGTCACCATATTCTTTACGGTAGGATTCGGGCAGCAGCGCCGGGAGCTGGTCGTGATCTTGTCGGGGCGCGTTGTAGGAGACGGACGGAGAATGGAGGTGCCTGTTGCAAGATGCTTGAGATCAAAATGCCGTGATGGCATGGAGTGCGTTAGACGCTACCGAGTTCGTCGGGTTTCCTGTTCCACCTTGGTCTGCCATCAGGAGGACTGTCCGACCGCCATTGGAGTTTTGCCAGGCGATAGCAGAGACACATTGAGAGGAGAGGAGCAACCGTCGCGATGAGGTACATAGGCACATCGGGAATGGTCAGCACAACAAATGCAACATTTGATTGGGTGCTATAGAAGCTGAGCCTGCACTTTGCTGCACTGGGGCGGGGAGACACCCAGTAAGCGCTGTGGCTTAAGGCCACCAAGCGTCCTCCCAAACTACGTATCCCTAAGGTCAGGCCAACCATCGCCCCTGGCCGCTGCGTCCTTTGGCCATGTTCTTACACCTTCTCCCAACAGCGTATATACTTCCTTGCCTCTACGTACACGCCCTTCATCGTATTTTATATTCAAGACAAGTGTTGCTGTTTTGAAAACGAAAGCTTCGTGGTTGACCCGTCGCCACCATCTAGCATTACAAGCTCCTGTCGCCCGTGCACCGCCCGCAACTAACCTTCCTGCCCCGCAAACACCCAGGCCGCGATGGACTGGGCGCAACGTTGGTTACTCACCTTAGCGCCCGTGGTTGCCACCGTGTACTGGTTGTTGGCAGCGAGAGCTAAATCTGCAGCGAAATCGCGACGACAGTCTCAGGTAGCGCAGGACCATCGCCCTGATCATTCGGTGCCAGAGAGGACAAAGGTATGTCATCTGGGCAATGGAGGAGCAGCGTAGTAATACCGCATAGGATCAGACTCTGAAGCGTCTTACGATAGTATACCCTGAGCAGACGCGTCGCAGCCGATGATGCTGAGGTCGAGTAAGTGTTCTGAGTAACTTTGAGGAAAACATCAATCTGATCATAGTAGCATCGTTGCCGTACATGGCCTTGGTTCAGACGCGGACTGGTCTTGGATATGCAAGGACGGCGAAAAGCATATTAACTGGCTTCGGGACTCTAATATGCTGCCAGCGCAGGTGCCCAGGGCAAGAATTATAGTGTATCGCTACGAGTCGACCTGGCACGTAGACGCACCAAAGACGCGCCTCCAGCTTTGCGGAGAGGAGCTCGTCCACAGCCTACACGCATTCCGCGCCGGTCGCCCGAGCCGGCCGCTTGTCCTCGTCGGCCATAGTCTAGGTGGAAATGTTATCGTGCAGGTTCGCTGATACCCTCGCAATTTTGTACGCGGTTTTGCTAATCTCCGACTTCGAGGCCTTTCTGTACGCCAACGACGACAGCAAATACGAGTCACTAGTAAAGACGACCGTTGGTCTTGTGTTCCTGGGCACGCCTTTTCGAGGCTCGAAGTGGCAACCCCTCGCTGATGCTCTCGCGCAGCTGATGGGACCGGCAGGCTCCCACCGCGGCATTACGAGGGAGCTAGGGTTCGACGAGCCGGCGCTCCGAGACAGAGTACATCGGTTCTGCAAGCTGCGCAACAAGCTGTCGACGGCCGTCGCGTGTTTCAGCGAGCTCCACGAAACGGACTATGGGCGACGGCTGGGGATCGCCGGGGTGGCCAAAGGAATGGTACGTGAACGCTTGAAGGACGCTCGATGTCTGGGAGCCGTACTCACTTCGCTAGGTCGTCGACGAGACATCGGCTTGCATCCCAGGCCTCGACAGGTATGCACTCGACAAAGATCACCTGAAAATCAATAAGTATTACGGCCCAACCGACCCTGCTTTCGAAAGGGTGTCCGATGTGATCTCCGAGATGTGCCGCCGAGCGAACGACGTCGTTCGCCGCCGGTTCGAGAGTGTGTATTCTTGTCACCTAGTCTAGGCGTATGCTAACCGAGTCGGACAGGAAGGGAAATCATTACTGACAATCATGGTAAGCTCAACCGTCGCCCGACCGGTACAAGAATTCTCCACGCCCTGCTAACAGTTCGCCAAAGCCGCAGTGAAGTATAACCCAAAGGCTGAAGCATGTCTTCATGATCTATTCGTCACTGACCCGCTCGAGGACAAGAAGGCTCTAAAACGCAAGAAGGGTGACCGCGCTGCTGGTACCTGCGAGTGGATACTTGGCACGGACGATCTGACTGCTTGGCTTGGGCCGAGTCACAATGAGAACTCTGAGATTCACGCAAACCAAGTTCTGTGGCTGCACGGCAACCCGGGAACGGGTAAGTCTACGCTGGCGATATTTTTCACCGACGTGCTGTCCACTGGGTTCTCTGCCACGGATGGAAACACACTGGCATATTTTTTCTGTGACTCCGCTTTCGATACATGGAGGACGGCCACGTCTGTCGTCAGAGGCCTTCTCCTACAACTCATCCAGCAGCACCCGTCGCTTCTCAGCTACGTCTTGCCAAAGTACAATGGGCGAAAGGCAAAGCTATTTGAATCCTTCGACGCTCTCTGGACGATCTTTATATCAGCGGCGGCGGACCGCAACACCGGCCGAAAGTACTGCATCATCGATGCTTTAGACGAGTGCGATGATGAGTCGCAAAAGACGCTACTTGGACAGCTACGAGAGACCTTTCATAGTCCCGGTCCCCGCCAAATGTTCGATTTCTGATCACCAGCCGGCCGTATCAAGAGATCCGCCATCACTTGGAAATTTTCACAAATAAAGACTTGGCTTGCTTTCCCAGCGTCAAGCGAGACATTGATCAATGTATCAAGGAACGGGTGGCGCAGCTTAAGTACACAGACAAAATTAAAGGAAGGATTACTGAAATTCTTAAAAACAAAGCTGAAGGAACATTTCTCTTGGTCTGCATAGCCTGCAGCGAGCTTGAGAATACCCCCTCGAAAGACGCGATCTCATGCTTGGAGGCAATGCCCAGTGACCTTGATGCGCTCTATGAAAAGCTTTTCAGTACAGCGCTTGGAAAAGAGAGGGAAAAAGGCACCATTCGGCTCATCCTGAGTTTCGTTGCTGTGTCTCAGAGGCCTTTGAACCTGTTAGAGCTCTCTGAAGCCTGTCAACTACGTCAAAACGAAGATGACATCGAGACCCGTACTCAGTTCCCAAGTCCATTTGGCAGAATGAAGCGCCCTACATGACGCGGACGCAGCGTTGCCCCCCTCAGGCCTTGTTCATCATTGCTTTGATCGCGACCCGGTGCTTAACCCTGTCGATGAAGGGGACGAGGATCGGCCCCGCACGGAGGAGGGAGGGGCCGGGGGTCGATGCTTCCCCCCGCGGCGTTTTGGGGGCGCTCAGTAACATACACTATGGATCTACTTCATGTCTATTCTGATTCTGCTTTGGCAATATTTGCGGCCGTATCTCGCCACGACTGCTACCACTATATTGCAAAACCACGTTTTTGGCCTGTTTTTCATTGCGGCTGCAGCCATTGTTGCTCCTCAAATCCGCCGCCCCGGGGCGCCTCCCCAGGTCGAAGTCTCCCTCGGGTATTGTTTGGTAAGAGTCGCACAGCAGAATGGAAATCCAGTGATTCGCACGTATGAAGTTTGGTACGCGTAACATCAGCATCTTGTGCTACTTTTATCGCAGGCGCAGCAGACATTGCCCGTGGCGCGCTGACTCAACCGCGTCGTACTGCCTCGATTCCCGAGGAGAAATAAACAGCAGCTCAGGCATTCCCCCAGAGTTGCGAGATGTGTGCAATGGCATCCACGTGCTGTTAACGCTCCGCTGCGTTGCCTCGATGGATTAATCCTGCTAAGCAACTGACGACGCTGTTGCCTGCCGGCTAGCCACCGGATTAGCGTATCTGCGCCTGTCCATGCACCTCCAGATAGAGCTGCTCTCGTTTCACCATCACAACAGATCAAAATTATTCTGTCATATAACTCATACTAGATGCACTAGGTGACTAGCTGTAGAGCTTTACTAAATCCGTTTTCTGTGCTTTGTGGGCCATTTCTTACATTGCAAATAGACGGCATGTATACTCGGATATCCTGCATGGTTTTTTTTTAAACATTTAATGATGCCTGCCGGATCACTAGCTCTTACACGATCCCATCGTACTCTGTGCAACTGCGTAGCAACTCAAAACCAAAGCATCCTTATAAGTCCCTATAACAAAGGAGATGCAGGCAACTCCCTCGGCAGCACCAACCCCAACGGGAGATGCGTCGAAGCGCAAAGAAGAAAGTCGTATTGTCGTACAGGGTATTGCGCCTGAATACAAATCTACTGCAGTCCCAAGCTCCAATCACCGGAGATCTCGCAAACCCAGTTCGAACGAGACAATCACAGATCAACTGCTGCTTACAGGGCCTGAAACGTTTCATGTGCGAGTGTGCCAAACGGGAGTAGATCGTCGTGCATAAACAGCAGTGAGCCTAACCTTGCCTGACATCTGATCTAGGCGCCTGGAGCTTCTGGCTGGCCATCCGCTCCCACACCAAAACCTTGTATGACTCGTACTGGTATTGAAAATTGCAGGCGGGGGCGTTGACCTAGTCGAAAGAATCATTCGGGCCAGTGCGAACCGCAAATCGGGTCTATTTCGTTCACTCCTTCAAACCAGAAAGCGGCCCGTCGGCCGTCAAGCTGTTCACCCGATATAAATGGCTTTAAAAGCGATTTAAAACCAAGTAGGAACTAATTTCGTAGAAGCAATGCGGGGAACAAGACTGCATAAATCGGCTGTGCCATTACCAGTGCGAAATTCGATACAGCCTCGTTGGCGAGCCTTGTTGTATTGAGCTGCACGACAGTTGTCAATGTTTCACATTGGGTTGAAAAATAGTACCAACTTGAGAATTGAAAAGATCCAGCTCCGCATGACTGCATTCATAAACCGGACATACTACCCCTTCTGCAGAAAAGTCGAGCAAGGCACCCGTGCTCCATTTTCCGCTCCCGACCCGACCAAGTGTGTTAGTCGAGACTCTGCGGCTTGCCTGTATTTAATAGCACAAGTATAAAAATTATATAATAAGCCATCTCCCCAGTTTATAACTGACCAAAATCACATTTACATTTACACATCATCACAAAGCCTGCCTTTGTTACCTCTTGTGCCACACACCCCGTTTTCATCCATCAACATGAAGACTACCACTGCCATCCATCTCCTCGCCAGCACTTGCCTGACCTGGGCCGCCAACGTCGACCGACGCGTCGCCGAAGCCGAATGCGGCGCACTGGGCGTCATGGAAGCGCCCGCCTCGGCCTATGCCAACGGAGGCATTGTTCGCAAGTGCCGAGACCACCCTCTGGGCAACAGCGGTAGCGCCCCCGTCAGCGAGAAGCGCGACGAGAGTCCGCTCCTCAACGCTCTCCAGAAGCGCTGCGACACCCCACTCAACGGGCTCTGGGGCTGCAGCAACACCGGTTACTGCTGGAAGGCCTGCGGCCAGGACGGCGAGTGGTGCTGGACGGCCGGCAACTATGGCAACGGAAACTGGGCCACCTGCAGCTCCGTTGGGGACTGCGGATCTGGCAACGACAGATTCGGCTGCAGCGGTGGCTGCGGTTGTTGAGCGGTACAGCCCTGCTTCTGCCCAGTCTATAGTACTTGGATGACCATAGAGCCAAAGCTTTGGAACAATGCTCAGCCATGTACACCTCTTGATAGAAGTAGTACTCTTTGTCGGGATACCCAATGCCGGCTGGGCAGCCTCTCTAGATCAGTGTCTTCAATAATCACAATAACGTATACGACATGTTTCAGGCCTTGCAAAGCACTGGATTACTTTGAATCTGCTGCAATGCACTGTATACCATTTTTGAGCTATAGTTACACAATACCGTATAGAAATATCTCATAACGCGGCAAAAAAGCGTAAGGTATAAGCGCAAGCTCAACTATTAGCTCTCCTGCATAAACTGGCCACGGTCTAGAGAGCCAGCTGCATTAGGCTCCGCATGCCAGGCATACCGGTAATGGTAGCGATCATGGAGCTGACAAGCCAGCAATTCTCCCTATAATGAAAGAGATCACGGGGCTGAAAAGCCGGCGATATCCCCTACATGTGCCGAAGCCAATGAAAACCCCAGTGCATCGCAAGATTCAGGTCAAGTGCCAGCAGCATCAGGGACCGACGATCCATCAATGAGCTTCGTGGCAAGTTTCACCTCTGGTTTCAGCACAAATACCACACAGTCGAAGCGTGCTCGACAATCATCTAGTTCCCCGACGAAGGGGAGCCGCTCGTCAAAGAGCCGATCGCGACTGACTGAGAGCCAAGAGCCAGTCTTTCCACCCGCTACTGTTGTAGAGCCAAAAGTATCCAAGCCCAAATGTCTCTGACTGGGTTGAGGCATATAGTCGCGAGGAGAAAACTTGTATAGAGCGCATGATACACGAGAGGCAGTCAGTGTGGCTAACAGACAGACCGTCTGACAGACCGACCGACGATTATAATCAGGTCGACAGACCACAACACTTGGCCGGTCTGCGTCGGTATATAGTCAATGTACCAGAATGAAGTGGTACTAGAACCATCTTGTTGGGGGCGGTGAAAGAGCCAGCTAGCTCCATCCTCGGGCGTCGAAAGGGTCGACGGGACGGATGCTCCCGCGTACAGCCCTTGCGCGTCGACCCCGCTCGTCCGAGAGGGCGCCGTCTCTTGCAGTCACTGGCAGTCTGCCGAAGACGCTTCAAAGCGAGCTGCTTTTTTGTTGCCTTTTCGCCGCCCCTCCGCTCCTTTTTTGCCATGGCGTTCTATACATGGCTTTGTGTTTGCGTCAAAGAGACGTCTCAACATTGGCGTTCAAACATTTGTATTCAAACAGTCGAGTATTCAATGCCACCCAATGTACTATACCGAGTATTGCTACCCACAGCATCAAACCATCTGCATGGATTTTCTCATCTATTTATTCTAATGAGCAAGTCTGACGCTAACTTGGCGAACCCAAAACAAAACCGCACCCCGGCCAGCCCCGCCACCTCCAAAACCGCCCGCCAAACCAGCGCCCGCGCGGGGCAGCCTTGCTACTAATTTGCCAGGCAGGTCGTCAGCCTCACTCCAACCGCCAGGGCCTCTACGTGATGTAGGGCCGAGCGTCCAGTGCCTTTGCTTCTTCCTTTCCGCGTCGCTCGTGCTGCAGCTGCCTTTCGAGCTCCCGAATTCTTTCAGACATCTGAAGCGATTGATGGATAATATAGATTAGCCAAGGTTGCGGGCTAATCGTAGAAGCGATTCCCCACTACAACGGTAGGTAGTTCCCAGGCGTGTCCATTGCTGTTGTAGCCTGAGGCCAACTTGCCCTCCTAGTGTAACACTCATCCGTTTCTCATGCAGAACTGGAGCCTAACTAGCAAGGGCAGTGACATCCACCTTTTGAAAAGCGACGCCAACCGATAGTTAATAAGCGAATGCGACTACCAGCCAATACGCCTTAACGCTTTGTTGTCTTCGTTACTGTGCAGCCTGTTTTATTGACACGTATCTGCCTAACCACTTCTTTCATGACGTCACTGAGCCCATCTGCTTAGTTGTGACGGCTTGTTGCGGCACATGCCTCGCACAACCGTGGTGCCAAAAGCTTCTCTGCGGTGAGCGGAAAAATGGATCTGTTGATGCCTAACGATGCGTCAGGCACCAGTCTGGATGGAGATACAGCCAGTGCTCTGAAAACAAATCGTTCTCTTTGCTATGTGTTTCGCGACGAAATTACTTTGAGGACTGTAAACAGGTGGCAATGTTATCTGGTGCGGCCCACAATGGGCAGCAACCCCCACAGCGGACACAGTTGCGCCGGCCGTGTCTACTGTAGCTTGTTCTCTATCAATGCTGCCTTTGCAACTATTGTTGGGTCATGCGTATCTCCGCCCGCAGCAGATCGCTGATCTTTTGAAAGTATCGTAACCTCCGTGCTATCCTTACTTTGCTTCATATCACGCTTCTTTTTCGTGGGCCGCCGATCCAAACCTGCGTAGTCGACCTGGCATTCCAGCATCCACTCGGAGATCCAACCTGAGCTACCAGGTGACAACTGCCACTGCTAATAAGCACTGGCAGCCTCTGATTTTTTACCTCGAATCGAAAGGTAACGGAGTTTTAAACCCATACTCTCGTCTGCCAGTTTTTTGTTTGCTCATGAGTGGTTAATATTTGCACTCGTTTTGATCTCCATCGTTACAGATGATCCTTGGTACACCTATTTCTAAAGTGTCGATTGATGCGTAGCAGCACAATGATGGACCCCTGCTGCACTGAGTGCCAGCGGTTATGTTCTGTCGGGGCCCTTGTTTAGGCGATCAGCGCACAAAGTTGATTTCTTCGTGGTTCCTTGGTTCCTAAGAGCTTGCTCTTTCCAGGCTATTTAGCAGGCTACGTAAAATCTTGACGTAACCTACCCCCTAGCTGTCCATACCCCCTAGCTGGACAGGGAAAAAAAGCTTCCCCACCGACGCGACTCAGACCCGCAACTATGGAAAGGTATGAGCGATGATGGCGACAGACGGCCAATCGGTCCCCTATGAAGAGCGGGTCCGTCTTGCTGTTGAAGCTTGCAAGCAAGACTCAGTTGGCGTCCGTAAAGCTGCAGCGGCGTACCACGTGTCTCGTTCAACAGTGTCTAGTCGCCTCCGCGGTGTTCCAACCCGCCGCGATGCGCAACTAAACAATCGGAGCTTAATAGCAACGGAAGAAGCTACTCTTGTACAATGGATCTTGTCGATGGACGAGCGGGGGATGCCGCCGACCATGGCATACACTCGTCGCATGGCCAACCTACTGCTTGCTGCACGAGACGAAAGTCCTGTCGGCGAGAAATGGGTACGCAAATTTGTGAAACGCCACAACGAAATCAAGGCTGAATATTCACGCCGTTACGATTACCAACGTGCCAAATGCGAAGACCCGCAGCTGTTGGCAGCATGGTACGATCGGGTTCAGATGATCAAACAAAAGTGGGGGGTTTTTGATGAGGACATCTACAACTTCGATGAAACCGGTTTCCAGATGGGAGTCATTGCAACGGCGAGAGTCCTTACGAGGTCTGACCGGCGAGGTCGCCCCGTGCTCACGCAGCCTGGCAACCGGGAATGGGTTACTGTGATTGAGTCTATCAATTGCCAGGGTTGGGCTCTACCGGCCAAGGTAATCTTCGCAGGCAAGCTACACCAGGCAAGCTGGTACGAAGCTGGCGTGCCAGATGACTGGCATATTGGCGTCAGTGAGAAAGGCTGGACTTCCGACGACCTGGGTCTGCAGTGGTTGAAGGAGGTTTTTGATCCAAGCACACGACGGCGTACAGTCGGTACACACCGACTTCTCATTCTCGACGGACACGGCAGCCATGTAGCACCGGAATTCGACCAGTACTGCACAGCCAATTCCATTATCGTCGTCCAAATGCCGGCCCATTCCTCGCACCTGTTGCAGCCTCTTGATGTGGGGTGCTTCTCGCCATTAAAACCGATATACGGCCGCAAGGTTCAAGAAAAAATGCTGGCGGGTGTCAACCACATCGACAAACAAGAGTTCCTTCCCCTGTACTTGGAGGCTCGCCGATAGGCACTCTCGTCGTCGAATATCCGAAGTGGATTTATGGCGACGGGCCTTTTCCCCTTCAATCCAAGTCAGGTATTAACCAAATTACAAGTTCAGGTTAGCAAACGCAATGATAGCAACGGCTGGCAAGGCGATGAGCACACACCTAGTCCACAGAAAGGCCAGTCCGTTTGCAAGACCCCGTACAACATCAATCAGCTTGCTACTCACACCGACGCTCTCCTCCAGCGTCGGCCGCAAATTCAAGATTCGCCAGTTTCACAAGCAATCAACCAACTGATCAAAGGGTGTCAGATGACCATGCACAGCGCCGTCATACTCGCAGACGAAAACTGTCAATTGCGGTCAGAAAATCAGCGGCAAAAACGGAAAAAGGAAGTCCGGCGAGAATATATAGGCGATGAAGGGACTCTTTCAGTAGCTGAAGCTAGGGTTAAGCGGCGGCGACAAGAGGAAGATGAGCTAGCCAGGCGACGCAAGGAAGTCGCGGAGGAGCGGGCTCAACGACGACGGGAAAAGGAAGAGCGGCGGCTTGCGAAACTTCAGGAAGAAGAGCGAGCGGAGAAACGCCGACAAGAAAACGAGGAATGGTTGAGGGCACGGCGAGAAAGAGAAGAGGAGCACGCAAGGCGAGAGACTGAGAGAGAAGCAGATCAAGCCGGGCAGCAGCGAGAGCAGGAGCTCCATGCTCCGCAAAAGCGTGCACCGGCGAGGTGTAGTAAGTGTAGATCATTTGAGCATACTGCCCGTACGTGTAGTGCATAGCTATAATATATATTGGACATATTTCAGCATATCATTTAACACTATTGTCAATTTTGTGGCAATGTCAAGTCGCGTCGGTGGGGAAGCTTTTTTTTCCTGTCCAGCTAGGGGGTATGGACAGCTAGGGGGTAGGTTACGTTATATGCTACAGCCTAGAAACCAGCTTACCAATTGGCGGCCCCTACATTCGCGCCCCCGTACACTCCGCGCCCCCTTAGTCAACAGCGCCCGCTGTAAGTTTTGCATAACCCGCTGTATATTTGGCCTATCTCACGGGCTGCTTCTATCTCGCAAAGGGCAGCATTTTGCGCCTCTTTTATGACCTTGTATATGACATTTGCTACAAGTAGGCTGTATCTTCTTTGGTAGCTGTTCTTGTTCACATTGGGGCTTGTCCTCTGCGTTGTCTTCTAGTCCGTCTGCTGGTACGTCCTCTGACCTTGCCTTGTCTAGGGGTCCAGTCTCCCGCTCGTCTTGAGGCCTGTCTTCTGGCTGCCGTATAGGTTGTAGCTTGTGGTTATGTTGTGAAAAGCGCGCTTCAGATCGATATTCATATTCCCAATTTCCATATTTTTTTTCCTTGATCAATATCGAAAATTGGCAACCTGCACGCCATCGACTGCAAGCATATACAATGCTCTGCCGGCCACACTCCCATTTAGATCTTCTAATGATAAAGCGATAGCCCTCGACAGCTGCGTAAATTTGCAATAGAGAAAGCAGGTCTTCTCGTGAGTCCCACCATTGAAAAGAAGGCAAAGATGGAGTATTGGCCACCATTGCATTGAGACGTACGAGGTAATGAGGTAAAGAGGAGGTGAGAGGTTGCTAGGGAGATCTGATTTGTGGTGCGTTATGGATGAAGACTCTTGGGCGGCTTAGTGGCCTTATGCCGCTAGGAAGGGCTCTATCAGGGGCAAATTTACAGCAGGCGCTGTTGACTAAGCGGGGGGCGCGAGTGTACGGGGGCGCGAATGTAGGGGCCGCCCTTACCAATTGCAAAGGTTATGTAAGCAGCGTTTCCTATTTGGCCGCCTCTCAAGTTGATGCTCTCTTTCATGGCTCCGTGAAGTCTCCTGCCTCCCATCTCTTTGCTCCTGTAATTTACTATGGTGTGGCATCCCGAGTCGCTTCGTCATTTGCTTCGCTCGATTGATCATAGGCTTGCCTGAGAGTAGACTTTCGACTGTTAGATCACCGCCGCGTGGGAGGACGAGTATTATCGTCCGAGGATTTGCGTTTTCTGCTGGAGCCGCTGCTCTCCGAGCCTTGCAGGCGATTATATCCGTTTGATCGATCGCGGGCCGTCTTTCGAAAGGAATGACGCGTGCTCCTGCAGAAGTCTAAGCCCGCTCGCAAATTGGCAATGCTGGTAATCTCACGATGTCCTACCAGTGTAGCAACGCCTCCCACGTCCTTCCCCTGCGCCAGCTTCAGATGCTTCACTTCGGACGGTTGCCGTTTTCCGGAACGCCAAGAAAACTTAGCCACGCCCTGCCTCGTCGAGAAGCAGGTTGTTCCCCTGCGCACAACGGCCCGTTGCCTGACAAGCAGCCCGTTCAATTCCACACCTTTGTCATCGCCGTTGCCGTCTTCCACTGTGATGTAACGATGGCTGTTTTTCTGGTGCTTCTGATTCAGATATACCAGCACAATGACACTCCCTGCTGCCTCAACAGACCCCCACGACCGCGGAATACCACCTTCAATAATGTGTGTGTTTTTTGGTGGAAAATTAGCCTGCGAGCGAAATTACTTCGGGCCCACTGTAGCAAGGTGACTTCCAAGCAGAGGAGGGGTCGGCTGCGACTAGTGGTCGGCTAGGCTTCTTCGTGACAGTGACACCGTGCTCAGCTTCAGACAGTGCCATAGCTCTCTCCACTTCTGGGGACCTAGCGCGGCGGGCAAAAACTCCGCTTCAGCCACGCACTGATGATATCGATTTCAACCCTGGTAAAATTCCAGAACTCGGTGGGCTTAAAATGCCCCCTTCTGTTACAATACTGAGCTAGCCTCTGAATAACTACACATATTGTAGATGTGAGGAAAGTCTTCTACTGAATGTCTATACATGATGTTGGGGAGTACATCAGTACAAAGTCACATGCTTACGTGATAACTGAATAAGTGGATCGTAGAAAGTGGTAGAAAACCATGGAAACGATGCGTGCCGCTCTTGGATCGAAAATGCGTCTAGCTGGCCACGGAATTTGCCAAGACATCGCTGTTGCACAGAGCTGCACCACGCCACCGCCAACGCGACATCCTCTTTTCAGATCGCGTCTCGCTAGTTGCTCTCATTGCCACCGTTGAAACATATATCTCAGGATACACCACACAAAAGCCAGAGTCATCACAAGCAGTTATGCTCCCCGACGCCGTAGAAGAACAGTCTCCTCGAGGCGATGACAAATTTACTCGCTGCATGTCAATCAGAGAGTGCGGCAATTCGCATTCAACACATACAGCTACTGATAACAAGCAATCCAACGCAATAAGAAAGCTCAGGTCAAAGAGATGGGCGCCAAGAGTAAGAACAGGATGTAGCACATGCCGGTGAGTCTATTGCTGCGGTCATGGATGGTCGCCGCTCTTCTCTACGCTTATGGAAACGCATATGCAATGTGCTGAAAGATGCTAACTGCCTCCGCCAAGAGCCCGCCACATAAAGTGCGATGAAACAGTACCAATTTGCAGAAACTGTCTTCCGTCGAGGAGGCCTTGCGATATATCCGTCCCGCTGCCACAAAGGCTAAAACTGGATGAGATGGTCCTTTGGTCACCAGGCCAGCATACTTCCACAACAGAGTATGACTGGATGCTGGCATGCCATGGCTGTAAGTCGTCCGGCGCCAAGTTCGCAACACACCGAAACCATTATTCAATTACAGCTGACGTTCTGCTTCGCCGACCAAGGGAGCACGCGTGACTTGAACGCCCCCGGCCTACGCTTGATCAGGCCCTCTACGACCATCACGCCGCTCGGCATCGACATCACGCGCAGTGACATGCAGTCGTTCCACACCTTCCGCGTGCACACGGCGCCGAGGGTGTCGGGCTTTTTCAACCAGTCCTTCTGGACCGTCGACCTGCTGCAGGCGGCCCAGTACTATCCCGCAGTATGGCACGTCAGCCTATGCCTCAGCGCGACGCAGCAGTGGAGGGAGCGAGGACGATCCGAATCTCCCCAACACTACATCCTATCGTGCAAGCACTACAGCGAGGCAATCCGCCGCCTCTTGCCCGTCGCTGCAAAGGCCAGCCACGACTACAACGACATGGAGATGCTGCTCATATCGGAGATAATGCTGGCCGGCACCAACGCGCTGGCTGGCCGCTTTTCGCAGGCCCTGGCGCACAGCAAAAACACCCTGCAGCTCTACAACTACTGGCAGCTCTGGAAGGAGCCGTCGCCTGCGTACCGCGGCCAGGGCGTGCTGTCGATAGACGTCCTAAGGCTTCTGGTTGCCAATATTCAGGCGCAGTTATGCCTCCGTTCGCGCCTCGCCGCGGCACCGCACTGGGGAGAGCGCGGATACCCGCCGCCGTGCTCAAGCAAGCCGTATAGAACCGCCGACGATGCCTACAAGGAGTGGCAGCTGCTGCTCACGGGGATGATGTTTTCGTTCCGAGATATTGGGCACGTGTCATCGGATGAACTGCTTCCGATGGTCGTGCCGGCTGTATGCTACTCAACGCTGATACATGAATGGAGCGCCAAGCTTGACGAGCTCGCGCGCAGCGGGCACCTGGGCAAAGAAAAGAACAGACATCAGCTTAGGCTGCTGAGGATGTTTGAGGCGGTTGTCAAGACGTGCATCGACAACGACTTTTCCCAGGGTGTCTTCATGCTAGACAGGCACAGGCAAACGTATGCATGCATCCTCGAAGAGCTCGAAGACTTGTGTTCTCTGCCTGACGTGCAGCACTCTGGTCTGTCCTTCTCTCAATCGGTCGGCGAATCCATATGGCTGTGCGCATTGAATTGCCGAGACAGCCGACACAGACAGCGGGCAATTGACTTGCTTCGGCGTCTGCGCATATGCGATGGCCTCTGGGACAGTATGCTGCTTGCCGAGGCTATGCAAAAATTGAAAGACGTTGAAGATGAAGGGGGCCTCTTGAACGACGGAGGGCTGTGCCTGTGCGTGTATCAGGAATACATCTGCGGCAAGCACAGGATTCGCGAGTCGTTCATAGAGTGCGTTGGCCAAGAACTGGTATTTTGCTACAACATGGCCACTGATACAGAAGGATGCAATATGCGGAGAATATCGCTGCGGTACTAAAGCATGCCAAGTTGCGTTTTCTATCTCATTACTGTCCAGCAGCGTATCCCAACATGAATCAGACTAACAACTCATGCCCAAAACTATATACTTACGGCAATGTCCGCGCGTATCACGTGACCTTGTGATACCTTGTTCCTTTCGCGCATCGGGAAGCCACGCTTTCTCTTTCTCTTGCTTCCTTGCGCTACGTCTTGCATCTAGAATCTAGTATCAACTTGGTTACTTGTTCATCTCCTTCAAGAACCGTTCCAAAGCGCCTCCAGGACGCGAGATCCTCACAGAACAAGACCTTTGAACTGGCACACGTCTTTGGCTGGCGCAAATGCTAGAGGTCCCTCCACTTGGGCACCTCCTCATGCCTGGAACGCTGCATTTCACCGCCACGGTCGGTGAAATCTACCCAGCTCTTCCTTCCTCTGGGCCCTTCGAGCAAAGCGCTGTACCAGTCGCTTGACACCAGCATTTTTTAAAAGTCCAGCAGACTGGTAGAAAGAAAAACCCAATTGAGCGAGCCACATGGCCTAACCCTGAATTTTTTCTTTATTGGTTAGTGGACGCTGAACCGGAATAGAAGGCTACATAACCAGACTGCGTATGCACAACTCTAATACATGTATCCAGAAAAGCTAGGCTTAGTATGGTTGTGAAGACAAGACCGACTGACGAAGGTTCTAGACGATACTTAAGCAACTACTAACCCAATAATAGTTGGCATGGTTCCGCAAAACCGCGCGGGCTGAATATATAAACTCCTCTCCCCTCGCTGTCCAGTAATGGGTTCGGGAGGTGCAAAGTCAGGCCGAACTCATGAATCAATCTTTGGTGTGCTTGCCTGACAGCGTAATTGGCGCTGGTGACGAGCGTGGCACCAAGTCAAAGAATCAGATATCCAAACAAACCTCGGCTTTGCGATTTGATTTGATTTGACTTGATTTGGTTGGATTTGAATCTGATTTAGATTGAGACACTACCGAAAAATAAGTAGAAATCATATTGAAAAAATAAAAAATGGACGCAGACCCCTTCCGTCTATCGCGGCGGCAGATTAGGTGCGTATAGTAGGGGTCGTTAAAAATGTGAGATGAGGGCTGATCAAGCTTCTCTTGGCACTCGAAAACATCTCATGTGTTTCTTTGAGAGTTCCTAGTGGACACCACGTGGAGGTGAAAGCCCTTCATCCAGCAACGCAAAGGAGATGAGCGGAGTTGGCAATCTCCTGTTTTGTCCACGTAAAAGAAATGTCACGAGAGGTGGCATCACGGGAGGTGGCATCACGGGAGGTGGCATCACGAGAGGTGGTATCACAATATAGAGAAACGGGTCGAGTGCAGGAGCAGGCTCCCGCACTGGGAAAAAATGAAAACAAGGAACACATGGCATCGACACGGGGTATTTATAATTTTCTCCCTCGGTACATGTTAGATAATATTGCTCGCGGGTCGTACCACGTAACGCTGATGTACGCAAGTTGCCAACTTTGGCACCTTACCTCAACCTTTTCCAATTTCACCTTGCTTCATCTCAGATATCCTAGGTCACTAACTTTCGCTCTTCATCCAGTTTCTTCTTCTCATTGGCATCTCGCCCCTACACATTTTCTTTTTGGCTCAGACATCATCCTATACACACATGCCAGAGTTATCCCGCGACCTTGCTAGGACAGTACCTCGCCCTGGGTGGGAAGAGTTGAGTCAAGTGCGCTATGCTCATGCGATGCGCGAAGCGATCGAAGTGGTGGAATGCTATCTCCAGGACCAAAGGTGAGTTGCAGCTACGCGAAGGGGCCCGTATGCAGTATGCGGCATCATGCACTCGCCTTGACCCTTTGCCTGAGCAGCCCACATGCGTGCTGCAGATTCCCGGTACCAGATGTCCGACATGCGCCTTGGCTGGAAAAGAAGTTTGGGTAATCCCAGGTCGATGCTGCGGCTACTGCGGCACTCCTTGCGACAACATAACCCTCTTCGTTAGGTATTCTCCTGCGACACCTGCGCCATGCGATGGGTGGCTAGTTAATATGCCCGCAGTGAACAATTCGAAAGCGCATGGACCAACAAGAAAAAAATAATCTTTGACTGTGTGATCGCTCCACCATTTTGCACCAAGTCCGTCGCCGCGGGCAATCCTGACTACGAAGCTTATCAAAGCACAGCATTACCATGCAAAACTGCTGTCATTCAACATCAAAGCATCGAAATAACATGGCCACGAGCGTCGTCTGGAAGCATTTTGTCTAGCAGTGATACGACGCGTAGCGTGAATCGGCGCAGCATTCAGATTTTGCCACCATACCAAGCTGCGCAGTGCACCAGCAAAGTTCGGACAGCCTGAGCGAGGAGCAGATGAGGCTGTCTCTCATACTGGGCTGAGCTGCAAGCCGAAAATATCCTTGCTGCATAAATGTACAGTTGTTAGGATAATGGAGGAAAATCGAATTCATGTCTCTACTTATATGCTCGTCATGCATCTGAAATGTAGCTATCCGGGTCGGTCACAGGTAAAATGACGCTTGCAAATATCTATTGATAATTGATATTAGATTCACTGGAGTGAGCCGCTGTTGCTGACCTGGGGCCGCCAGTCGCACGCGTTGCGGGATCTCCACTCCTTTCAGCAAGCCCTGCCTCAGCTGCACACTAAAGGGCAAGCAAACAACACTAACCAATTCGGTCAACGAACCCTGTCAAACATCGGCTTGCATGGGTGACGTTCTATTTTCCTTGAAATCTTTTGGTGTTCGCCTAATTGCCAGAGGATATATCTTATCCTACAGATTCGGGTTAATATTTTCTTACACGAAACTCCCATTGATAGAACATACCATGTCAATACGAGTTGGAAAGCAATTGTCGTTCGTTGAGTAGTAGTCATAGTGCCGATGTTGCCGGCGCACCTAAGACATAAAAGTCGGCCCCGTAACGGCGGCTTAATTGATCACATCTTCTCATCACGCGATACGTACGTAGCCTTGGCGAAATTTTCTCTCGTTCTGTTGCGCTTTGGCATCATCGGGCGTTGGGCTGAATGTAAGCTTAGTTTTTACTTGTTCTTCTTTACTTGTCATCGCTCCAGCGAAACTTTATATTGTCAGTGGTTGACTCCATTCTGATGATGGTATTTGGGATACAATTTTTGGGAATTGGTTTGCTTCCCATCTCCAGGGTCATCCGGGGTGAGCCATTTCTCCCGTTCTTTACTGGAGCAGAACGATTGGGGTGTACGTAGTGGTGATGGTTGGGGCCAGGGTGAAGATACCAGTACCTGAATCCAAAATTATGTTTCCATGTTTGCACGCAGCGTCATGGATACAGCGGCAGCTTGCTGATTGGCTGGCTGGCAGCTTTATAGCTAGCTGGCAATGAATCATGAATAGAGGTGACGGATATGATTGATTCTAGTGGCACAGGACAAGCAAGTGCAGATGATCATCGTCCGATCGGGGCGAATTAGAAGATGAGACAGCTGTCCAACGAGAGCTTCCCACAAAAATCACCGAAAACTAGTCGCGGCAACTCAACACCGATACTGGTTCTTGGGAATTTCTCCGAACTTGACCGATTGAACGCTAGAAAGTGTCTATAATTGATTCGCAGGCGCCTGTGGTTGGCTCTGGTGATTGAATCATAGTGGGGAATAGGCTGGGTCACTTTCACCAGTTGGTAGGTGCAGTCGAGTACGGGAAGGGGATAATTTTCACCAGTCAGTAGGTGCAGTAGCCTAGAGACTCTGGGCGGGTGGGGGTTAGCTGGCCTATGACAATTTCTAGAGGGCGTATGAAAATAGGAGTTTTGTGTTCATAAGAGAGCATGTAAAGATAGCAGATGTGCCTTCATACGACAGCGTAGGGAAATACGCTCTCATATTGCTCCATACGAAGGCTTATTGCACGTCTCCTGCCCTCATACGCCCTCATATGGGATGCACCTCTTAGTTAAAGCAACCTCGTACTTTCGTACGCCCTCTTGCGCCTAGCTGAGATAGGCCAGCCTATCACCTTATCTATAGCTGGCCCATCACAGTGTGTCCGGGAATATTTGGGTGAAGAGGTTGTATTTACTCGATGAGTAGACCAGGACGGCTATGGACTCCTGCGTGGACAGAAAAATGGTGGAGAGCTAGACGTGAGAATTAACTTGGGAGCCATGACGAGTAGTTGTGCAGCTATAGCTTATGAACATGAAGGTAAATAGTGCTTCTTGAGTCGCTTGAAGTGTGACAAAGAAATACATGGCTAGTACATGATGGGCGGGTGGACTGTAGAATATGACCGCACAGGTGAGTATTCTACTTCGATCAATGCCGCTAACAAATTGTAAGCGCCCAGCGTGCTTGCCCCCGCTCGCCATTAGCCCTCTATGGCTGGTGGCTCTCGCTGTTCCAAGCTCCAGCATGTAGAGCGCAGGCGTCACGGCTACTGCAAACGATGGTGAGCAGGGCAGCCTTCCGGTGCTTTCCTTGGTCTGCAGGAACGGTCTCTAATTGGAAACTTGCAATTCTATTTCTACCACCCCCGATGCCAGAGGGCGGCGCGTGGATGTGTCAACAAAAACCTTAGGACAGTGCAAGAACAGCAAAGTCCATGTTTCGGCTTCCCGGTTGACGGCATCACTCTCCCGTCAATCCGTGGAAGGAAAACTATCGCAGCGCGAGCGTCTGGGCCTATGTTGTCAACGGCTGCACCGAGGTCAAGTAGATTCATCTGCAAAGGTAGCGGCTGAGACGTTTTGCGCTAGGCAGCCTTGTCAAATCGACTCGGCCGGAAAAGAAATCACGGCCAGATTCATCGCGATCTTCCGAGATGGCCGGAGAGGAGAGGTAGGCCGGAGGATTCCTCCTTGTCACGAGGAGTCAAGCTTCCTCACCGAGAACAACTGGGCGGTGCTCAGGACTTTTGACGAGATCCTCTCGGACTTCCACGTGGTAGTGCAAGCGCTCCAGGGCGAAAAGCAGAAGACTGTGCTGTCGTCATTTGATAGGTACCGTAATAGACACCGGCAAAGCAATGCACCCACTGCCGGAGCAGATGAATACGCACGTTGGCAAGCTAGCGTGTCGGAGCTGGACAGAGACGTGGCTGACCCGGTGGAGTATTGGCACCTGAAGAGATTTGAGTATCCTAGGCTGTCTCTAATGGCACTTAATGTGATGACAGTGCCGGCCATGAGCGCAGAGTGCGAGAGGCTGTTCTCAGCAGCAGGGCTAATGGTTACTCCGCTGCGGAACAGGATGGATGCAGGAACAATTGGACTCATCCAAACACTACGCTCATGGCTACGTGCGGGAATCATCCAGGATGTTGACAATATACTGCTGGACAGGACTGTATCTATGGGGCTCGGGGAGGATTGCTTAACGGAGGAGTTTCGTGGATGAGACGGGGTAAAGGGGTTTCACGATAGCTTCAAAATTACTTGATTAGGAAATCGATGTGGGGACGACATGGGCCCTCAATATTGTGGCCATCAACCCACGAGAAGGCTTCGTGGACTCAACCCACGACTGCGCTGCTGATTCAGCTGTCAATTTCATCCACAGCAAGCACTCGTGGACGTGGATGGATTGATTCCTCACCCTGAGGGTCGCGATGCCCTATAGTGTGACGGCGCAACGAGGTCTTCAGGCCGAGTCCCTTTCGGGGTCTAAGTCGTGACATATAGAGCTAACTCTAACCCTGAGCTCCAACTGGTCCGAACACACCAACATAGAAAATATGTGAGAGTTTCGAGAGAGATCTATTCAATCTAACTAACGATCTTGTTACAAAGAGGAAAAACTAACGAATGAAGAGGAGATCCCCTGGATCTCTCCGTAATATCCTTTCCGAGCACTGGCCACGCCGCTGGTTGGGCAGGCAACAGTTAGGCGGGGGTATCGCGACCCCCGGTCGCGATCTGTTCATTCGTGATGGCGCAACGAGGACTTCAGGCCGAGTCTCTTCCAGGGTCTAACCCATGACAATATAGCCCTAATCTTGCAACTACCTCCGTCGTCCTATCCGTAGTACTAGCTACTTCCCTTAAGCTATACCTTTCCTCGCCAGCTTGAGTCCTGTCAGCCAGCTAGTCAATTAACTTGAGCGGCCGACCTAGGAGCCAAAGTGGCGGCGGATCTAGCATGGAAAAGCATAAGAGCCAAGCGCATTGCAGGAAGTCTTGTCGCGATAGCAATCAAAGCACGTGTCCGACGCCACAGCGTCGGTGCATACGCTGGTCTCCGGACCAAAGCAGTTGTTTGTGTGGTGACCTCTGATGCGTTGACCACTGCCACCGTTGTAGACGATTTTGAATGAGCTCCAGGAGCCAGTAGGCGCGCAGGTGTTGTCCCAGACATTTCGTTCACCGGCTTCCTCTTGGCAGTTTCGATCATGGTAGACCTTAACAATGGCTCCATTGGTCGACCCAATGAGGGCAACTAAAGCAAGGACTTTGGGCAGCATTTTTTGGTGATAGAGATATGGTATAATCTGAAGAATGGAGTAAGAGTTATTTAAAGAGGTGCTTGTTGAAGTAGGAGGATAAATTGAGGAGAACAAGCGGCGGACTCGTCCAGTTATACTATACTTGCCAGGAAGAAGTTGATCAAAGAGCTCATTACTCCAATGAGCGGGTATATTTGTTAGGCTCTTATGCTTGTTCTGGGCGTATTCCCCCCCCTTCTTTTTTATAGAAAAAACCTGGGACATGCCGGGCGTTAGGTATCCATTGGCTTACGATGGAATGCCAACGCATTTGTCTCGGAGTCAAGTTGAGGCTACGGCGCCCCACAAGTGCTTCATGGTCTGACCACACGCGTGTCTCGTTCGTTGTTCAATGCAAGAATACCTTGGATTTCTTGGCCGCGTATACGAGGCCCAGATGTTCACGGTCTGTAGGAGAGTACCTCCTTCTGCGGGCGATAGTTTCCTGGCTGCTAATGCCACGATCCTTCCCCGTTGCAGTAGGATTACCCCCAGTCCGTGTCCGCTGGCATCTGTATAGAGATCAGCGTCGCCGCTCTCCTCCCAATGTCTTAGGGGAGGCAACGGCGGAAGCAACGTGTCTGAGAGGTTTCCCCATTGTGTCTTGTACTCTTCAGGGGAGAGAAGAGTGCCATCCTTGTTTGAGTAGCATGGCGGTGAAGTGGGCCATGAGCGGGATGAAGTCGCGGAGGTATGAGACAAGCCCCAAAGCTGATTGCATGTCTGCCTTTGTGGTGGGTACTGGTATTGCCAATACTTCAGCCACTTTGTCGGCATTGGGTGAGAGTTCTTCCATCTCCAGACAGCTTTTCAACAGCCAGAACAATTTTCGACCTGGAAAGCCCTAGGTGGTGCATCCGAATGCCCCAACCCACGAGAACCGAGAAGAATAACGTTTACGGTGACAGCACGCTGAGACGGCTATTTAGGCAGCCACGATTCGCCCATCTCCGCCAGGCCGAGCCTGTCCGGTCGGCTATTCGCCAGCATAATATTTCTATCTGGCCGTATAACGAGACCAAACTCGTGCAGATTGTTCGAGTTTTACTTCAGGATTGCGTATTTGAGTCCGACTACATTGCGCAAAGCCACTTCCCTGAACTCTTCAAGTCGAGTCGGTCTCAGGCGCCCTCAGTCCGCGAGCCAAATAAAGACGCGTCGTCAGTTCCTTCTTCAATTCACCTTGGCTATGCACCGCCGGATCTACTCATGACAATGCGAGAAAACGTACTAGCGCAACGTGCGAGGTACGTCAGTTCTCATATTTGCATCAACCTTGTGCTAACAGTTTTCGTTGCTCTAGCCTCTTCGCTTCTGGCAAGTATTCCGACCTCCTAGTTATTGGGGGTAGGCACTACCATGCCCCCAAAAATATTGTCTTCTGCTATTCTACTGTCCTTGAGACTGCCAGTCGCTTCCCACAAAAGACAGCACTTCGAAATTCCATGCATAACACCGCCGACAAAGATACAATGAAGGGCCAGGCGGGGAGCTCTGACCATGGTCTGGGTGATACCAGCAACCAAGCCCTACGTTCTTTGAATTGCAACCTCAGCTGCAAGAGACCTGGATACCATTGACCTTCGAGGAGAGCATCCGATCGCTGTTGACTGCATGATGCAGTTTTTCTACCATACCAATTATGATACCCAGGCCCATTCTATAAATGATGCTACTGATTGTTCCACCGAAAACCACCTGCATCTCCACTCCCTTGTATAAAACTAGCAGAGGTGTATGTAGTGGGTGAGCTGAAGGCTCTCGCGCTCGCCAAGTTCACTGAGGCGCTGAGTAGCGGGATTGATGCGCCTGGTTTTGCGGCTGCGGCTGGTGAGGCATACGCTGATATGGTCGAGAGCCTCGACGGGTTACGACAAGCTGTCATTGAAGGTTTGCACCGACACCGAAAGGCGGCGCTCCAAACAGAGGAGGTAAAGACGCTACTGCATTCGAATGGCATCATAGGATACAACCTTGCACTGTACTCAACAAAGAAAGACATTTTCCTATAATCAATTGCTACTACAAGTCCAAATTCGGCGACAACACCACGTATCTAGGCCAAACAAAATTACGACCAGGTTTTTCGCCCTTGGACGGTGTCATTCCATTCAAGATGAATTAATCGAAAGTGCAACCGTGACGCAGCCCTGAACAACCAGTATCCAATTCGTTCAAGGAGCCCTGTCAGCCACTAGCGTGCATTGGTAACGTTCTATTTTCCTTGAAATCCTGAGGTGTTCGCCTAATTGGCAGAGGATATATTTTCTCCCAACGATTCTGTTGAGTACTTTTGTTATACAGGATTCCCATTGACAGACATACCATGTCAATACGAGTTGGAAAGCAAGAGTCGTTCGTTGAGCTGTAGTCATAGTGCCGATGTTGCCGGCGCACTAGGACATAAAAGTTGGCCCCGTAGCGGCGGCTCAACTGATCGCAATCTTTCATCACGCGATAAGTTGCCTTGGCGAAGTTTTCTCTCGTTCTGTCGCGCTTTGGCATATTGGATGATTGGCTAAAGTGTAATGTTAGTTGTTGCTTGTTCTTTGCCTGTTCTAGCTACAGTACTGCGGAACTTTATATTGTCAGTGGTTGACTCCATTCTCTAATGCTAGTATTTGAGATCTATTTTTTGGGAATTGGCTCGCTTTTCATCTCCAGGATCATTTGAAGTGGGCCATTCTCCCCACCCTATTGGCGCAGAACGAATGGAGTGTATGTAGTTGGATTGATGCTGGGGTGAAGATACCCAGTAACCGAATCCAAGATTATGTTTCCATGTTTACTTTCAAGATTTCCGGTTCCGCTGAGTTTACAACCTTTCACCGTGATGGATACAATGGCGGCTTGCCGATTGGCTGGCTGACAGCTTTATAGCTGGCAATAACATCACGAATAGCGATGACGATATGATTGGCTCCGGTCGCACATCAGATAGCCAAGCGCCCAGCTAAAAGGTGAGGCGTCCAATGATAGCTTCTCACAGAACCACCTGAAAATAGAATCGCTCTAAGTATGGACCTTCCACTTTGACATGCTCTGAGTGTGCAATACGAGGGCGCATAAGAGAGCGTATGGAAAATAGGGGGTGTACCTCCATAAGACAGCGTATGCCTCCATAAGATAGCGTATGAAAATGGGAGGTGTGCGCTCATAAGAGGGCGTATGGACATAGGAGTTTTGCCTTCGGGTTCGGCCAGCGCATCAGTTGGGCTGGCCGAACGCCTTCACCACAGTCAGCAGGTCGAACGCCCTTCCCCCTACACAGAGCCATTAGGCTGGCCCAACTGCTGCGCTGGCCGAAACCGAAGGCGAAATTCCTATGCCCATACGCCTTCTTATGAGCGCACACCTCCCATTTTCATACGCTGTCTTATCAATCCACGCCTCCTGCCTTCATACGCCCTCGTATGAAGGTAGGCATGCACGCCCTACGTGAAGGTAGGTGCATCTCCTCCGAAGAAGTAGGTGCAGCCTCCTACTTGAGAGTAGGGTGCACTTGGAGATAGTGCACCCGGAGGTAGGTGCACTTCGAGGTAGGTGCAACATCCATGAAGGTAGGTGCAACCTCCTACTTTCATGCGCTCTCGTACTGCTCCATACGAAGGCGTATCGCACACCTCCTACCTTCATACGAATGCTTATTGCACGCCTCCTGCCTCCTGCGCCCTCGTATCAATGTAGGCTTGCACCTCCAACTTAGGTGTAACTTCCTAGTTGTTGGTAGTGGGGCGCTACTCCCAGCCAGTAGTCCCTCAGTCAGGGACAGCCTAACTAAGGCACTTCTACGATCATATAATGCCCATGTGCTAGATGTCATCCAGTGGATGGACATCCGCCAAATGCCCATCCATGAAACGTTCATCTCTCAAATACACATCCGTTAATTGTCTGTAGGGCTATTCTGTAGTTTGTATCCCGCAATCATGCATCCTTATTCGAAGCATCCGCCAAAAAGCCTCTATGAAATATAAATGCAATCCGCCAAAGGTCGCACGGTCTCAGCGCTCATCCCCCTGCCCGCGTTTCCACTGCCCAAATAGCCAGAGTTTACATGGTGTAGAAAAGTGTCCTGGATATTTTTGCCGCAGTAGAAAGTAAAGGGAAAATTATTAAGCTGCATTTTGTAATTTCTAGTTGTCTCAATAGCTCTGTAACGTTCTCGGTCGTTGGAGTTTTTTCAGTCAACAACCTAACAGCTCGTGCTAGGAGTAGTGATTCTCTTGCTAGGCTGTCCAGTGTCAGAGCATTAATTTCTTTCGCCAGAGATTTGAGCGTGCCCAGAGTCACGGAAAAGTCTTGACTGAAGAAACGTTAACTTTCTGATTTAGCTGGGAAATGAAGCACTTACATCAATTTCTCTGCCTTATTAGTGAGAATTATCGACAAAGTCGGCGATCCAGTTGAGAGAATATTCCACCGGTTTGATATGCGCCAAAGCGACTGCACGTTTTTCCTCGTCGTCGACAATGATGCTTGATGTAGGTCGATGGCGATAGTGGTAACTCCCCTGCCCTTTGCGGTACGCAGCTTCTTGCTTCTTGCTTCTTTTTTGATGGCATCCTTCAGCGGCGGTAGCAGTTGGGCCACTCGAATGTTAACGAGCCTGGAAAATTCGCGGCGGGAGCGGCTTCGTTTCTGCCTTCTCTCTAAGAGCAATAGAGCCTTCAACACACGTTTGCTAGTAGCACCTTCGCGCAAAGTTGTGGAGGCAAGCAAAGATGCCCAAAAAATGGTATACCTCGTGGCGTCGAGTGGAAAGGAATGTCTCTGCGTCTTCTCTGACCAGGTTTCGCGCAAGGCTTTTAATATGCAGCGATTCCTGGTCACTATCTATTTCCATGACGTCTGATGACATTTTTTATCGGGCAAGTACACCATAGTGATCTCGCCACAGTCACGGATGAGCATCGACATATTAATACTTTTACTTGGCGAGGCAAAGTGCACCAGTCTCAGAAACGTTGTCTGCTCGCTGAATCCACACTATAGTTCAGTAGCGGTTTCCTGTCACCGAGCCCTGCAAGACTCGTACAATTTTCATCCATAAATGCTACAGCTAACGAGCGCTAACCCTCGCTAGGGCTAGGAACAGCAGACAGACCTTGGCGAGCCCGGAGGCAGTCCAGTGTTGAAACACAAAGCAGCAAACGCATCGTCGCATGCTCTACGCTCTATTCGCTTGCGCCGCAGCCAGCTCAATGCAGTTTGCTGTTTAGGGGCTTGAAAGGCCAGCTTCTAGTGCAGTATGCGAGCTTTGGGAAGAGTGCCAAATCAGATCGCGACTTTGAATCTGTCCTTGTCCGCTCCATGGTGGCTGCGGGACTAAAACTGTTTACAGCTGGTGGTCGCGTTTCTCATCTCGGGCATACCAACGCTCGAAGAAGAGAGAGACCTCAGAAACAGACCTGCGTCAAACTAGATATAATAGCTTCTGTATGCCAGTAATTTTACAGCCAACATACCTGAGCAAACGTAACAATGACGAGTCCGCAATCGGAGCGTGATAGAACAGGCGAGAACTTCGCCAGAGCGACGTATCGCTTAATGAGACGATGCGATCAACTAAGCCGTCGGTACGGCGCCGACTTCTACATAGTAGTGCGCCAACAACACCGGCACTACGACTACTGCTCAACTCAGGATTATCATTTCCCGACCCGCATCAACATAGTACGCCGGATGTTTAAAGCCATTTTAATCGAATGTGATGCTAATTGCTCAAAGAAACGGTCTATCCTCGAGCTATTAGGCGGACGCCGAAAGATTTTTCCTGAAACTCAGCAAGGCGGCCCTGCCAATCAACAGATTGAATGGCAATACTGAGCGATGAAGCTGCGTGATGGGGAAATAAAAGGCATGACAAGCTGTTATCTCTGCCTGCATTGCACTCTTAAGTGATAC
>JARJPL010000163.1:0-99142 GCA_030782805.1 Aschersonia sp. MBC 622 | reverse complement strand
GGGGGGGGGGGGCTCGGCCACTCTATCTCGCCAACATCGGGGACATCAGTAACACGACGCATACCTACAAGTACCCGGGTGTCTTGGTCAACGAATTGACAGCTCCCTGATTCGAGGCTTGATTTGATTTGGTTTTTGTATCCAAAACGTAACTGCGTCAAAAAAATAAGTAGCTCGTGCGGATGTGGAGAGAAAGAGGAGGGGCTATGCGGAGGTGGCTAGAGAACTGGTAATAGTGGCGGGCGCCAAACAAGTCCATGGGACGACATCTCCATCATGTAATTGCTGCTTTAAGCGGTTTTTTCCTTCTCTCAAGCTTGCGTTCTCGGGACAGTCGGTCGCTCTCCAACAACACCCAATTAAGTATATAATCATGCTCTAATAGTCATTGGCAATGCCAAACCAAAATGCCGAGAGCCCGTCGCAGAACCCCATCGTCGTACGCAAGTGGATTCAGTTCCATCTCTGCTGGCACGAGCTAATCAGAAGCTAACTTACTGGTAAGCCCTCATTAGCTTCATCGTTGGTGGCCCTCGTCTTGCTTCTGCGTTGGGGACATGCGTGTCTTGAATCTATTCCTATTCCGAAAATCAACCACCTCTTGTTTATCTATCAGACGGCACGTCCTCGCGTTGAATTTGCGACGTACGACGCTGCTGTCGCTCTTGCCGCATGTTGATTTGGGAGCGGTGTGGGTTGAATGGTAGTCTCTCATGAATCTGTCAACCCTCTGCTCAGGATGCTTCTCCAAATTTCTCTCGCTCTGCGTGTCCCCTCGTATGCACACTAAAAACTGGTCTTGGGGAAGTGCTATGTATTCAGAGCCCTAGAATTCTCCACAAGCTGCCGTTTCTCAGAAATAACCAAGACAACGATCCAAGTACATCTGACCAGCTATAGCCTCGTGCTTCGGAAACGAATGATGGAAACGCCATAGAATAGGCAATATTAAGGTGTGCGGAACGGTCATTTGGCGACAGTAGATCCATGAGTAGGGATTACTGGTCGTCGGAAACGATTCTGGAGTCTGGCCAGCAACAATCCTGGGCAAGCCCACTCTGTCAGCAGCCATCCGCGACACCATGGTTACTCCATGGGGCTGCTTTTAGGGGCACACCGCTGTGTCGCAATCCACTGGAGCGTTCGCGATGCAGCTCCTCGCTTGCGCCTCTCCAAACTCGTCATGTATATTACACGCACGCATGCCTATAATTGTGTGATTTGTAAGGCGACTGTAATCATACTTGCATGTGTCAAGTCGCTAAATTAAAAAGCTGCCCATGCTCCTAGCGACCAATAGTAACTATGACATTTGGCCGGCCTATCGGAGCAGATCAAGGTTTAGGCATTGTAACTACGAGGCTACATCTCCCCACTGTAGCCCTGCGACTCAGGGCTAGATCCAGCGGTGCAAATTGCTTCGTGTGCTTCGCTCCAGCTGTCGTTATTAATTCCCTCGTAATTAGATTCCGTCATTCTTCGTAATGTCTGTCGCTGCTTTCTGCCCAAGACTTTTATGATTCTTGCAGAATAGATGGAAATCTATCTTAGTATTCATTGCCTTGCCATGCGGTTCTACGCCAGCAGCGGCACAAGTCGCTGGTGATGGGCCGGTCCGGAACTAGGTGCGCTTAACCGCCCACCAACCATCTAACTAAGACCTCATTGTATACCAAGTTACCCAAGTAAGCCGTCATCTCCGTCTTGTCAAGTCGCTTCTCGCTTCTCGCTTCTCGTCCAGAGTTTCACGATTCACTACTGAAAGTGGCTCGCGATGCTCAATACTCCATAGAACTTTCCATTCTGCCAGGTCGTGTTCACATGAATAATGCTCTTTGCACACACCCCTTCTATATCTACCAGTATTGTCCCATGTATGCAGCCTTGTCGTGCCAGTCAGCGCCCTTCTCAACGGCCCATGCAGGGACTTGACTTGCTGCAGCCCCCAACTTTTTCGTCTCATGTATTTACCAGTAAGGAAGCAATGAAACTAGTTAGGATTACTGACACGTGCGTCGCCATCGCAAGGCAGTCAGCTAGTTACCGCTACATCATAATTATCCTCGGGTGTCAGAAAGCTAAGAGGCTCCTCGGCCTCCCCGTACGGCATCCCTCCCATGCCCACAATGCGGGAGGTCCCGTATTTGGCTCCCAAACTTCTGGAGCCCAGCCACTGCTTGGCGCTCGCGTTCTGCATTCGACTTCCTTGTCACGCCTGTCTGAGCCATTTTTAGTCTCGTTTGTCTATTTGGAATGAATGACGCGGTAATAAATACTTTGTCGGTACGTCCGTAACAGTGCAGGCGCCAATGGTAGAATTGTGCTTTCACCTTGGCAGCACTTCTAAAAGCCATCCCTCAGACCAAGGTAGATAGATCTAGTACATGTGTAGACAGTAGCGCCTCTAAATATTCCCAGTTAATCATCTAAACCCAGGATTCAGGGCATGTGCACCCGTCATTGAGTCGCAAGCAGGGCTTGTTAGCTTTGAGATTGGTCCTGATACTTTTGTCCCCCCATTACAAGCTTACCTACTTGGTACTGGTACAGCCTTCTTGTCCTGCCACGCCTGCTAACGAGACGCCCACCCAGCCTACACTGCGCGCCTCATCAGTCAGCACTATTTGGGCGGCGGAACAAACTGCCGCCACAACTTTCCGCCCATGACCTAGGCAGGGCAGATCTAAATGTAATGTTTCTTTTGACGTTGAACTCTCAAAGGCATAAATAATCATGTCTGAGGTCATTTGTGTGACCGAAACATAGGAATCAAAACATTACAGTCAGACACGTCCTGGGCATGCTCACGCAGCCATCAGTGGAATAGCATACTTTTAGACAAGTGTCCACGACAAGCATGGGATAACCATGCCCGGCCGTTCCATCCGAACATGGCCGGGTTCGACTCAGTCATAGGGGTACGTCCTTTGTAACAGCAACTCCTTCTACACTGCAGGCTCTTCTAGAAATCTACTATGCACATACACATGTTTGCACTGCACCGTGCCAAGTGTGCGAAGAAGCACTTGCGACAGCGAATCAAAGCCCAAACGCCACATGAGAACTTCATGAGCATGATTCTTCGTAAAGTGTGGCGTCGCCAGAACACCCGTTGTACCACGCCAGAACCATCCTTGTTCCAGATTCATTTGCCCTGATCCAATGTACTCAGCATCGCCTATAGTCGCAAAAGTTCGACCAGCTAATTACCACTAGCCAGCCTCACGAAGCTGTAGGGTACATTTTGTCCCACGAGCAAACGCAAATTCTCGACCGTCGTAAAGGCCGCACTGTCTGCAGCCCCGTATGCCGCGAAGCCGCTCTTATCGGCAATCTCCGCCGTTTCGATCGCCTGTCGGTCCGCAGTATGTGCCAAGTCTAGAAACACTTTTTTGTTTCTCGTCAATCCAGAGGTCTGACCATTACCTGCAAACGCGCGCAGAAGTAGTCTCACGATGTTACTTTTGCTAGGTTCCAACGCTGATACCATGACAAAGGGGGCAGCGCTTTCGTTCGCGCCGGATCGTGCTCGCTGTAGGCTCTCGAGACTGTTGAACTGTTCGATGGGCGGTGCGTTGCGTGTGAGTGTCGAGGGCATCTTGAATCCCAAAGTGTATATCTTTGAGAGCTTCAGCGCCTTCATTGCGAAGATGACAGGTGCCGCATCGTCTGATGAGGATGCCAACACCATGGCTGTGCGACCTGCGTATGCCGAGGGCGCAAGATCTCTGGTTAATGCGCTAAGTATTCCTTTCCAGCTCGCATTATCAAACACCAGTGTGGTCGTCTGATTTGATATGTTCTGATTAGGGGCCACGACACCATCTGATTGCCGACTAGGGCTTGCAGGCATCGACGGCGGTCCGGAGCTTGGATGAGACGATGAGCCTACCCTCACCATGATTGTGTCGACTGTCCCAATAACGCGTGCAGCTTCACTCACGATTGGCCCGTCTCCATTGTTGGCTGCTTGAAGCCTGGGGTTCTGCTTCATAAGGTTGGAGTACGAGAGGCCTGGATCAAGATACGCTCCGCCAAAAGATTTCTGGCCAAATAACATTTCCAGTCCAGCTGGGCTGTTTGTCTGACGTTCTATAACAGCAAATTGGTGTGGGAGTCCTAGTTCGTTGAAACACTTTCCATAAAATGGCGCCCTGTGTCCCTTGACACGAGATTCCACGCTGGTAATACCGTAAAAGGCCTTTCTGGGCAGGCTACCCATGTGCGACAGAGCAGAGTTGATCTCTGCGGCGCTCAGTTGGCCCGGTGCAGCAATCAGCGGCAATAGCGGGTGTGTAATTGGTGTGAAAGTTTTGTTGAGCGAACGAGTTATCTGCCCTACTTGACGCATATTGACGGCGGACAAAGGCGGCGCGTGCGGATACTCAGCCTTGACTTTTGAGCGAAAGCATTCAAGTTCGAAATTTTCCGTGTGGTCATTTATAATCGCAATCATCTTGATGATATGCGCATAGTTGATTGAGCGTTCAAATACTTCCTGGGCATATGCTGATGGCCATTTGAAAGTTCCAGAGAAGTCGTGGAAAGCTGACATGATGCGTGAGTTGCCCTTTCTCTGCCAAAGATCCTGTCTGATTACTTCTGGCAGCCAAAGTTCGACATCTATGTATTCCACGCCCCATTGAATGGCTCGGTACAGATATTCGCGGTACAGCTCTGGCTTGTCCATGGGAAATTTGCCATTCTCGTTGGTACAGCGCGTTGTGAAAATTATGGGCAATTCTGTCCGCTGACGTAGCAACATAACTTGCTCTCCAACGTACTTCAAGCTCGGAATATCGGCAAATGTGCCATCGGCCAATGGTTCCCGTAGCAGATCAACACGCAGTTCAACGGCGTCGGATCCCACTGTGAGGATGTCGAGGTTTGGAAGGGCAGCTCTAACGTCCGGAAAGGTCGTGGAGAGAAACAAAGTTCTCGGCTTGGACATAAGTTCGCTGTGGTGGTTTATCTGACCGAGAATAAAGGCGGTGAATCGGCAAAGGTCTCGGCGCAGGTCCAGAGTGTCAGAGTAGAGAAATTCATAATCGCAATGTTCCGAAAGGTGCAAGTCCGGTGGCATGCCGAGGCTGACCAAGTGAGCATTGATTGCAACAACCAGCGAATTATCTCTTGCAGCAATATCATTGCGCGCAACGTCTGCAGGAATGCCAATGACGGAGTCGTGGTCAGCTGTCGTGACGTCGCTGAAGCTAGATTTCAGTCTCGACGGTTTGCCAAGAACTTCTCCAAATAGGGAAACAATTGGCTCTTGTCCTTTTCCGTAGATAATGACAACGATCCGGGAGTCTCCCCCTTGCAGAGAATCTCCGAAGAAGCTACTGTCAATCACGAGTGGGCTTTGACTGGCGCGCTCTCCGTTGTCAACGTCCATTCGAGAAGACGCAGAGTTGTCTGCAAAGCCAGTTTTCGGTCCTGGGCTCGGTGAAGGGTTCGTGAGGAGTTGGTGCACAGCAGCCATACCGCTGTGTGGTGTAGCTCGGCAGTGCCGACGCCTATGGACCTTGAATAGCTGATAGGACAGCAGCTTGGTGAGGCCGTCTCGTCAGTGTTGCTGTTGCCGGGCTTGAACAATTATAAGCAGACCATCCGAATGTTTTCGGCTTGCTCCAATCCGAGATGGAGAAGCGCCGATGACACGGAGCGTTCCAAATAAGAATCGCCTCGCGAGATGAGTGAGATTGGATATTGCAACGTGAGCTCGGCTCACCGCACTATCAGAGGGAGTTGACGCTTCCCCAGGAGACTTCCGGCACCGCTTTTGGTCTATAGGGCACGTGAAAAATATCGTATGTGGAATCTGTAGAAATGGGAGGGAGCAACCTCGTCGTGATGAGGCGTTGTGTATGGTCGAGTGCGCCTAGCTGACAGCTACGGCATTCCCGCGCAAAGATAGGTAGAGACACGACGCGGCACGGCAGGAGAGCCACCGAGGTGATGGACTGGACCGCCAAAATCAGTAAATCCAAGGGCAAGATATAGGAATAACCGATTTGGTATGCAGGCGACGTAAAAACGAATCATCAGCAATCGTGGATTATGTTGCTTCTCGGGGTAGTGGGGTTTTGGATTGGGGTTGGAGGCAAGTCGCGGGGACTCGCTCCCCAGTCCACTGTCAACCAGAAGTCACTGTACAGCCCACTGTAGGTAGGTAGGTACCTGTCTGCCAGGCGAAAAGCGTCAGCAAACAGTGGCTAGCAATGTACTGGCTTCAGCGCCAGCGCCAGCGCCAACAGCGAGTTCCAAGGGAAGCAAGGAAGCACCTGTCGCGACCAGTCGATTCCACTGGGGGGGGGGGAGGAGCCACGGGAGCCCCCATCACCAACAAAGCTTTGTGGCTGGTCTGCCGCACTTTGATTCTCCACCAATGACGGCCCTTGCAATGACGGCTTTTGAACCTGCAACTGGTCGCTCTCCGCCTCTCTTGCCACCTTGCCAGCTTTGCAACCTTTCAAGAGTCATTTCATCGTATACCTCGTTCCTTCTGAAGCCGTCAATACTCAATTGCCCGATTGAGCAAAGTTGGCCGCTTGGGTTCTGCACCCACCCGTTCTATCGGTCCCGCTCCTCTTCTGCTCAATCAGGCTACGAACTACGGCATCTCAGCAGGGATTGCGTGTGTGACGTGTATATTCTCTTTTGTTCCATCTGGCTACGGGTCTGGCGGCTCCTTTTTTCTTTCTTTTTTTTTTTTTTTTTTTTAATGCTTCGCCATTTCCGATCATAGGGCGTTGCTAGCTACCACTGATGCTGCAAAGTGTGGACTTCGAAGTATTTCCACCTCTCCAAACAGGTCATGCACCATTCCAATCCCGCATTGATAATCTCCACACTCCGCTGTTCGTTCAACTGAGCATTCTCTCATGACTCAATTTCCACGAATCAGGTCCCCGACTCCCCAGACTTGAGATGACGTCGGTGCAGTTGACCAGACCTTCGGGTAGCGAGATAGCAGCTCGGCGCGACCCCGTGATCAACCCATCAGGAACTGCCTGGATCCGGGTGCATGGCCCAGTAGTGATAAAATGGACGGCAAGATGCGGCAATGCTGACACAAAGATACGAAGCTAGAGTGAAACGCCGCATGCCAAACATGAGGCGCGTCAGGAAGAAAAGCATCGATATCTTCAAGCCAGAGTCATGAGAGTGACATAAGTCGACCAGCCTGCTACCTGGATCTGGGAGCGGGTTTACACTAGTACTGTCAGCACGAGCCGATGGAACATAGCGAGCTGAAAGCGCGTTCATCGTCTCATGTACCCGTCTCTGCTGGGATCCAGGTTCGCGCGCTACGTTTCCATCGTGCCATTGTTGGCCAACGCATGTGCTGCATGGCCGACGATGTGACCAAGTTATTTGCTCTGTATTTTGGCAGTCAGCTAGTGAGCATTTTTGGGCCTGAGCAAAGTATAAACCACACCGGGTCAAACAACATAGTCGTATGCTTACAGGCCTCAGGGCCCAACCGCTCGTATGCGCGCACAGGTTCGTAACATCGTCAACGAAAACCCGAGGGCGTAGAATGTCCACAGCCCAAGTCGTGAAACACTGGAAAGCTGCGGCAGCGGTGTCGGCACCTTGGTGCGGTGACGAAAGGCCAACTAGATGAAAGTGATGGGTGCTGCAACGCACATCGGAAAATTGCAAACAATGTAGGGTAGGTGCTCATTTTAGCACCACCACGAAAAACGCGATGAGCACCCACGCGTCATATCTACAAAGAGTAGTGTACCGGGACCAGCCCCTTTCGCAAAAGCTGGCGATATCAAAAATAAAGCAAGCATGAACTGGTAATTTCAGAAGCCACCTGCCAACGGTGGCTCTCGGCAGCCGGGCTATACTCGATGTGTAAATATGAGGTTGATATATCCAAAGAGCAGAGTGTCTTTGGAAGACGCCTGCAGACAATTAGGTGTGCAATACGCGTCCAATCACTGTCAAATATGCTCGAGGGAATCATTCCGTCAGGGTCTGGAATTGCAGGCCTGGTCGCTAGAAATCGCAACCGCCAAAGAGAAACGCCCAGCCCTTGCACTGCCCATAATACTGTCAAACTTTTCCCCTCGGCATGCCCTTTCGGACGATGGCCGCGCAAGTAAAAATACTTCTTCCTAGCAATTTGGCAACACGAAAAAGATTGACCCTCATCGTCGGCTTACACCACCATATCACCCGATTCAACAGAAAGAAAGGCTTGCTATGATTCAAAGCTCTACATATAAAAAGTACGTGGCGCGGAATCATCGTGCCGCCTATATCTTTGACGCTTTTGCGCGCGTGAACCTTGGCTTGACCGGAATCTTGGGGTGGTCTCCCTCCAATTCCATGCCGGTTATCTTTTCCAATTCATCCACAGCTTCATAGGCCCTGCCAAGATTTACTTTGATAGTTCGAAAACCTGCCTTTTTGGCAGCCTTGAGATTCTCTCCAATGTCATCTAGAAAGAGAATATCGGCCGCCTGAATGCCCGATTCCCATCCTAGGTTGCGATTCCTGGGCAAATTGGCGTTGTCTCGGGCAAATTCATCGAGCTTTTTCGTGGCAAGCTTGTAAATGGCGGGTTCTGGCTTGCGATGGCCAACATGTGCGGAAGAGATGAAGACGTCGAATAGTCCTCTCAGTGGGCCGGAGAAGAAGTCGGCTTGGTGAAGTTTGTGACCGGGCGGGAAGATGACGGTGTTACTGAGAGCGGCGATAATGTACTTATTCTTCGCCTTGAGTGCTTGCAAGGCGGGAAACATCCATGGATCTTGTTTCATTGATGAAGTCATCATTTCGTTAAAGAGCCACTCGGCGTCAAGCTTAGGCAGCGGAGGAGTGACGTCTTCGAGTTTGGGGTTCTTTGCCTTTTCTTGCTGGTAGAAACATTCCCACAATGACTGATTGTGCAAATCGCGACTGAATCCCTCGAAAAAAGCCGCATCCATCAGAATATCGCCCCGCTCAAGACGGTGCCAGAAGCCGTTGGGCGCTGACTTGGAGATCGAATAATTGATCCATCCTGGAGGAATGCCGAGACTCAATTCATGGTCTAAGATTGCTTGGAAAGGAGAAGCCACCTAGACAAAAGCGTTAGAGAGCCCAATACTGTTACCCGGTGAATCATGTTTAGATCGGAACAGCGACATACACAAACACCGCCAATGTCAAACAGAATGACCTTGGGCTGCTGAGGCCCGTATAGCTCACCGTCAATGGCCTCAATGATGAGGTCTGCAAGTGGCTCATCACCAGGTCCGGACATTATGACGGAGACAATCGTGTGTACTGCTGTAATTGAACCCGCGTTCTGCTGGAAGTGCAGCTGCAATTCTTAATCGTCGAGTTGGACTGACAAGACATTTAGAGATTTGCCCCGGTAAAACACGCCTTGCCTCGGCAGGACCCCCATACCTGCCGAAATCAGCGTTGGAGCTCCGGCCGCGCGGGAGTCCGGAGCCCCACATTGGATGTCTCAATGCACGTGACTCGTGCTGCAATTTTGGTCTCAGATTCCACCTCGTCACCAACCACGGTTTCTCGTAGTGGGTCGCACAATTGGCAGGGTGCATTCGCTTAGGGCTTGAATTTATCCCCCACCAAAATTTTGTTGATCGCATTTCCTATCAGGAACTCGCATCAACACCAACCAGACGAAGTCCAGTGTTGACCACCAATACCGTCAAAATGGTAAGTTAGGCCTATCTCCCGGGTTCTCAGTGTTGATGAGAACCTGCGGTTCCGATTCGATTGTTTGTTCATCATGGCCGCCTGGCAGAAACGCCCATGGCCATGTATTTGCTCGAGATGAAGAGTCACCGCAAGTTGCTTCGGATGGAGGACGAGCAAGTCTGAAGCGCAAATTGCTGACTCGGGGGTCATGAACATTAGGGTTTTAACAAGATGATCAAGAGTAGTGCCTACTACAGGTAAGCCCGGCAAATATATCAGCCTCAGTTTTGGAATTAATGTGCTAACTCAATCGCAGCCGCTACCAAACCAAGTTCAAGCGCCGTCGTCAAGGCAAGACCGACTACTACGCTCGCAAGCGCCTTATCACCCAGGCCAAGAACAAGTACAATGCTCCCAAGTACCGCCTGGTCGTCCGCTTCACCAACAAGGACATCATCATGCAGCTGGTGACATCTGAGATCTCCGGCGACAAGGTCTTCTGCGCCGCCTATGCCCACGAGCTCAAGGCCTACGGCATCGAGCACGGCCTTACCAACTGGGCCGCTGCCTACGCCACGGGTCTCCTGATTGCCCGCCGTGCCCTCAAGAAGCTCGGCCTCGAGGAGGACTTTGTCGGTGTTGAGGAGGCTGACGGTGAGTTCACCCTCACCGAGGCCGCCGAGACCGACGACGGTGAGCGCCGCCCCTTCAAGGCCTTCCTCGATGTTGGTCTTGCCCGCACTTCCACCGGTGCCCGTGTCTTTGGTGCCCTCAAGGGTGCTTCGGACGGCGGCATCCTGGTCCCCCACTCCGAGAAGCGCTTCCCGGGTTACGACATTGAGACCAAAGAGCTCGATGCCGACGTTCTCCGCAACTACATCTACGGTGGCCATGTTGCCGAGTACATGGAGACTCTGGCCGACGACGATGAGGAGCGTTACCGCAGCCAGTTCGCCAAGTACATCGAGGACGATATCGAGGCCGAGTCCCTCGAGGAGCTGTACGCTGATGCCCACAAGGCCATCCGCGAGGACCCCTTCAAGAAGGTTGAGAGTGCCGGTCCCAAGAAGACCAAGGAGGAGTGGAAGGCTATCTCTCTCAAGTACAAGACCAAGCGTCTGACCAAGGCCGAGAAGCAGGCCAACGTGCAGAAGAAGATTGCTCAGCTCCTTCAGGAGGAGTAAAAAGTTGTCATAGATATGACTTTCTGGTAATGTTTGGTTCTGGAGTTTTCAGGGGGGCTGTGATGAATAAAAATACCACGACGCTTTCCATGATTTTGTTTTTACCAAGTGTTCACTCTAAATCTGTGACGTACCAGGTGTTTGTGATGGAGTGAGTTTGAAATAAGCCAATGACCACAAAACGAAGGGCCACAGCAGGTTTGCAATGGGGAACGGTTGTATTGGGAGCGGATGCCTGTGCGTCATGGCTGCACCAAAACCTGAACAAGCATGTAGTCGAAGTCAACGGCGAAGGAGTTAGTTGTAGTGACGGAGCCAATTTGGGCTCGAGGGCTGATTATCAGTACCTAGGCGGACGAGAGGAGAGTGAGGGGCTGCAAACATTGAAGAGGCTTGGTCCCATTCTCCCCGGACTGGCGCTTCTTCAGCGGGCCGAGTCTTGTGGCTGTAGTCGGTCACTGGCGGGATAGCATGGTCCCCTACCTATTTAGGGTTTCAGGTTTGTGGCAGGTCTAGAACTTGGTGGCTGCCGCTGCGTGGTTTTTGTCAGCCTTTGTCCATGATACCACCCGGACTTGTTGCGTTATCAAAGGCGCCACTGGGATTGGAGGGAGTGAAGTCGTCGGCCAGCACATCGAAATCGTAGATGCTGCCGAATAGAGCAGCGCAACAGGAGCTGTAGCAGGTCAGATGTGGTGAAACGTTTGTGAAGTACCTATCACTTGGGGCGCAGGTAATGTTTATTTGAAATATATCAGACAAATTGGTATTAATAATTGATTGTTTGTGGCTGCACAAATGGGATCATCACTCCTCCAGTATGCAACTACACTGAGTGAGCATACCAGTTCAGAAGTGGCTGCACTAGCTGAGCAACTGAGGATGGACAGAGGTACCAGTGCTACAGCCGACGGATCGCTGAGCTTGCAGGTAGCAATCCAGAGTGGCTGCAACGCTCAATCTCCTTCACCAAATAGACTAAACATTACAAGGCGCAAAAGTGGGCTCCCTGAAGTGGCGTAGTAGATCCAGTAACTGGGAGCTAATTACCACCTTGGAACCACCCAGAGCCCGCTGAAATTTGGCTGCTCTGGCGCTAACTTGATGGCTTTACAGGGCACATCTCCCAGCTTTGCCACCCGTTGATTATAAGCCTTGCTCCCCACGATTGGCTTTTGCTGCCGTGCCACCTGTGCTAGAGTTGCAATTTGCCCGCTCGCACCAGGCGGAGAACGACTTCTTACTGTTGGCTTTGTGTTGAGACCAAGCGCATTGTACTACTTTACAGGATACAGAGCTCTTGCTTTGATGCTATCAGACTGCCTGTCATCTCGAGACGTCCGCCATCGCTCGACTCGCCTTCTTGAGCCAATCCCCCTCTTTCGTCATCGCTCGCCGAGTCGTCTTTGATCCCGCTCGTTCATGGGACAATAACATCTTTATACGGGCGACAACGCAACGGCTCGAGACGTGCTGATTGCCGTCTGGGTACTACATACATAGGAGTCCTGCTCTGCGTCTTCCGATTACCATGGAGCAGGTTCATGGTGTCGACGTCAGCTGGATGACTCCAGGGTCCTCCAAAGGCATGTCTACAACCTCTTCTGCACGCCCGCTCAACTCGCTCCCAGGGCGATTCTCGACATTCGTCACTACGACTTGGATCAATCGCCGCCGAACTGCTCTCTGCAACGATTGCGCTAACCTCCTATCTACAGACAAACTCAATAAATCCTCGCCGCCGAAGGCCACTACCACGCAACCGCGCCAAATACCAACAACATCGAACGGCACACCGTCACATCAAACAAATGATTCCAGGTCTGGGGTCGAGGCCAATGGCCAGCTCAGTACATCTTTGAATGGTGGCTCTAGCATAACCAAACGCCTGTCGAGATCGAGCTCTGTTGATAAGCAACTCGGCCCTAACGGAACGCCGCCTGGACGTCGCAACACCTGGTTCTCCAATATCTCTGCCAAATTCTCGAGCTCATCCCCTTCCGCAAACGGCCCCCAGTTACCAACGGAACCAACGCCATCTCATCATCACACAGGTCTGCTGCAACGCAGTACGTCGCACGAGGACCAACCTCCATCACCACAAGCATCTGATCCTCCCGTACCGAAAATCTCGCCCTCTAGAAACGCCGTCCTGCAACATGGCGCCAAGCCCGAGGGCAGTGGTCCTTATACACCTGCACCGCCCAGGTCAGGTCAAGCCGGCATTCTCAGTGTTTTCCGTCGTCTGTCGTCATCTTCCTCTGTCAATGGCGCAACCCACAATCGTCTTGCACACGGCCTCGTTCAACGCACAGTACTCAACAAAGACAAGCACAGAGAACGGTGTCCCATCGGTGAGCTCAAGGCGGCCAAACTACGCCGCGTCGCGTTTTGCGTCGACGTAGAAATCGCGCCGATGCCCAAGTACGCAGATGGCGAAGTTCCTACACAACCAATCGACAAGACATTGAAGAAAAAAATTGGTGAAAGGGGTGAAGGCGAAGCTTTGAAAAGCGATAGCGCTGTCATGAAAGAAGAAAATCTCGACGACGGCAAGTCAACACAAGCGTCAGAGGTCAAGGCCAGCGGTCCCGCAAAGGGCGCTGGCGAGGAGACTGGAGCCATGGCAAACAATGCCATTGATGAAAAGTCAAGCGGTGAAAACGACAGCGCAGAAGCGGATACTCCAGCAGCTGAGAAGGAGCCATCCAGGAAAAAGGAAAAGAAGAAGCGCAGCGAAGAAGAGCGCAAGGCGCGGAAAGAAAAGCGCAGGAAGCTGGCTGAAGACAATGGCTCAATTCCAGTCGAAATTCATTATGACAGCAGTGATTCGCTCGGTTCGACAAGCTCGGGCACACCTGACACGAGCTCTCTACCGACTATAAACCCAGCCAGAATATACAGAAGGTGTTGCCAGCTCCGAGAGACGCCCATCCTGAAGAAGATCACGGAACAGCTCACAGACCCGATCAACTTTTCGCTCGGAGTGCTTAGCAAGCTGGACCTGACAGGCTACTGGCTACAGCTGGCCGATTTAGTGACACTTGGCGACTATCTTGCTGTTGTACCTGTCCGAGAAGTTTTGCTCGAGAACATTGGTTTGACGGATGAAGGCCTGCGAGTCATTTTGGCTGGCCTCTTGGCCGCCAAACCACCCACCTTGAGTCGCAGAAAGCCAAAGCACGAACAAGAGCCTCAAGGCGGCGTAGTTGAGCGTCTTGTCTTGAAAAACAACAAGCTTGGTCCGGACGGTTGGAAGCATCTGTCCTTGTTCATATACCTCTGCAAATCAATCAAAAGTCTCGACCTCGCTCACATACCCTTTCCGCGCCAGGCACTCTCTCAAGTCGGCGCCACACTGCCCAACGGCCAGCACATCCCCCGCAGCATCGCCGACATCTTTGCCACGTCGCTTGGTGATCGACTTGCTGGTCCAACCTTGGAAATGATCAACATGGGCGAAACGGAGCCTAGCATGGAGCAGTTCGGCGTCATACTCGACGGCATGATGAAGTGCAAAGTGAAGCGGCTCGGCCTGGCGCACAACTACTTGGATGAGCAAGGCATCATGCATGTGACGAGATACATTTCGTCGGGTATCGTTGAAGGTCTTGACTTGGCTGGCAATGACCTCCGGGGTCACGAAGAAAGGATTGCGTCGGCACTGGAAGCGAATGTTAGTCTTTGGGCTCTCAGCCTCGCGGGCTGCGAACTTGGGCCGTCTTCTCTCTCCAAGATCTTGCCGGTTATGGCGAGCATACCAGATCTTCGGTTCGTCGATCTTTCACATAACAGAGAACTGTTCCAAACGCGGCCCAGCGCTGTGGGTCTTTTAAGAAGGTAAGTTCGAATACCCATTCCACTTCAACCATGATACTAATCGATTTGAAGATATCTACCTAAATGCTCCGGGCTAAAACGTATTCACTTGTCCGATGTCAGCATGAATCCGGAGCAAGCCATTGCTTTGGTGGAGGTGCTTCCGGAGATTCAACAACTGGCACACATCAAGCTACTGGAAAATGAGGAACTCGTCAAGCTGGCACATGCCAAGAGTGAAGAAGCTCAAGAGGAAGCTTGCGCACTTTATGCTTCACTCATGGCGGCAGCTCGAGTCTCCAAGAGCATAATCGCCATCGATATTGACGTTCCTCATGATGAAGCGGGCGAAATCGTCAAGGCCATGGCGAAGCAGGTTGTTGCATACTGTCTGCGCAACATGGAGCGGATACCGGATACGGGTATTGGTGCTGCTATGGCGGCAACTTTGTCAGAGACTAATGGGACTGACGAGTCCAAGCCTGCTGTTTATTCTGACGTGATTATGCATCTTGTTGGCCACGACGTGATGCAAGAAAGCGACGAGGAAGACAACACCTCCGCTCCCGATGAAGACTACGTGATTGGAGGCACCGGGGTCGTCAAAGCACTCAAGTGCTGCCTCGAGAATCGTGGAGACGAGTCGCAGCGCCAGTCCGGGGAATATATCCGCGAAGCAGAACCTGACGCGTCTCTTGCAACTCGCAAGCTCCCAACAGGTGGCAAGGCAAAGGACATGTCGAAGCATCTGCTTGCGGGCGCACGCAAGATTCGGCTGCGCTTACAGCCTGCGCTTATCAAGGCTAAAGCGAACCCAGACGACGAGATGACCCTGAGAAAGCTCACTTTCCTGGATGAAACGCTGCAGGGCATCATCAAACGATTCGAAGACGAATACCCTGACACGCGAGAGGTGGTCGAGCTCAGTATAACCGATCCGAAGCGCGACAGAAGCGGCTCTGCAGAGACGGTCAACGGCCCCGCCGTTGCCGAAGAAGCAGTAGTCTCGGACGGCGAAGATGACGGCGAGATACGCGCGCAGCGGCTGTCCCGCAGCAACTCGACGTTATCCAAGGTGCTAGCTGAGGAGGAGGGTCGTGTGCACCGGGCGGGCCACCGGTTCCGGGTGGGCATAGTGTCGCAGATGCAGATGAGGGACCTGATGGCCACGATTGACGACATTGGCGCAGATCCGCGACACGTGCGGATGCTGACGGAACTGGCCGAGGACGTGGGCGGCGGCTTCTGGGACGAGGTGCAGACCAAGGGCGTCATTCAGGCCTACAAGGACAATCGCGAGTCATTGCTGACGACGATGAAGCGTAACGACCCCGACGGCGCTCATTGGGAGCGCTTCGTCGAGTCGCAGAAAAAGGCCCTCGCCAACCGCACCGTGCCCAGCGAGCAGGAGAAGTCGCTTCGTGAAGCGGCGCGGGCCGCCGATGAGAGTGCGATTGCCGACTAATAATGTGTGGTGGTGCTTTTGGAGAATGGCAGCCGCCATTGTATTCGACACGTTGTTGTATTGCGATGCCATTAGTATCGTTTTTCTTTTCATTTATTTTTCTTTCAAGCAAGCAAGTACAGACGTACTACCTGTATTCCACTTGACAACTATCAATTTATTATATGGATTTGTCTGGCGTCATGGAAGGGGCGAGGGGCAAGTGGGATGCGCCGCGGGGGAATTGGGACGCGGGAGGTTATATTCACATGATTCACATGATTCGCATGTAATACTTGTTTTTTTCAACGCCCAATTACATAATCATCATAAATCAAAGCAAGCACGCCAGACCTGAAGCAAGCCTCGACCTTATCTCACAACCACCTCGTATTCGCATACTGGCCATCTTTCCCAACCTGCCAACTACTAGGTAGTTAGAAAGATACCACCGTAGTTGGGCTGAAGACGGGTAAAATAGGCGGCGAACACCCCCCACCGCCAGCCAGACCACGCGCGTTTCTGAAACGGAATGCATTTTTTCTTGCTCCATCCATCCGATTCATACAAAAAGCCGCCCCAGACCCGCCGAAAAAGTCAGGCCATGCACGCTCAATGGCGTTGAGCGCCGTGGCTGGCAACGTCTGGCGAGCGCACCACTCCCCCCCGCATCTCACGCCATCTCCTTGGGGCCGGGGCCAACCAAGGCACTTTTACGTGTTGCGTCAAAGAGGATTCGTAAGATGACACACGGCCTGCAGTGTTGCTTTTTAATCAGTTTTTTTTCATTTAGATTTAGTCTTCTTGTTGGATTTCCCGGTACCTCTCTCCTTCTTTTATAACTTTGTTGCCTGTTTTCTTTTTATCTTTTGTTTTTTAATTTAGATTAAAGCTGGGTTGCAACAAAAACAACTTCTCATATAAGTCGACAAACACCCCAATCTGACAATCTGACAACCTGGCTCATCTATAACTTTACTCGCCAACTCTTCTTCGACACGATACAATCTGCACAAACTACAATTACAATCAACTTTCATCAACCTTCTTGCGGTTCAAATAGAGGGCCACGAACACGGACACACACACACACACACACACACACACACACACACACAAAATGTCTCCCACATATACAATGTCTGCACACTTTTGCAGACAAGTCTACTCGTCCTGGCGCGAAACCCGCCGCGGCAATAACACCACCGCCCCGACCGTCGACATGATATCCCTCGCCACGGTCAAGAGCAACTCGGTACCGGCCGCGCCCACGTCGCCGAGAGCGAGCTTCAGCTCCATCAGCAGCGAGTCATCGGCGGGCTGGACCCGGCCGTCGTCTTCATCCAGCAGCGACCGATAGTCAACCAACCAGCCACCCATATATCCACGACTATTACATGTTTCAATCGGAGGAAATTTCAAGGAGGAATACATTACTAGCGCTCGCGTTCTGTTACTTTGTCTCATTTTATTGCACGTCTGCCATTCAGCTGCGGAAACCAATCTTCAATGTTTTATTCGCCCTTGTCAAGCAATACTATATCAGCTTCTCACAAGCAACTACTTAAATCGACGTCTCAAATATGTCACCACCATCTTCCTGGCCTTGGCCTCTCGCTCCGTATGCTGCGATGATTTCGTTGAAAAGTCTATCTCATGCTACGCTCCCCTTCCTTCCGTGTTTATGTTTGCGCGTGTTGAAATCAAAAGTGCTGTATGCCGAATGCAATGCCGTTTAAATGCAAATGATCAGTCGAGACTGGCCTCCTACAGAGAAGAGGCTGCGATGGTGTCCATCGTAGGCGGCACAGAGTGCAGCCGGTCATCATCGTTACTGTCGCTGGGCGAATCCTGAGCCAAGCTTCCCTGGATGCGTCGCTTTGCATCCTTCTTCTGCTCCTCGGTGATTTGCTCGTCGCTAGCACGCATGTCGGGTGTCCACTGCGGTTCGTCTGGCGAATGGCCGACGGACATGCCGACGCGAATCTGTCTCATGTTAGCTGCGCTCTACAAGCGAGAGCCAATAGTCTTACCAAAGTCTCCAATGCGCCTGCCGAATTTTCTGTCAAATCAGAATCGAATCGCATCTTGCCGGGCTCAAAAAGTAATAGAACGGTGCTGCCACCAAACTTAAAATAGCCCAGCTCTTCAGCACGCTGCACCCTTTCGCCGTCCTGCCGTGTAATGACTGTGCTGCCCACCATCATGGCACCAACACAGATGACTATGACGCGACCAAACACGTCGCTGTCAATAGGCACCACCACACGCACGTTCTCACCATAGACGTCAAGGGCTGATCGAATAGCCATTGGGTTGACTGTGTAGTATTCACCAGCAATCGTCTTGGGCTTACCCATGACACCATCGACAGGAATATGGAAGCGGTGGTAGTCTTGCGGCGCAAGGCGGAAGATGCCTAGTGCACCGTTATCGAACCGGGCCACATCTTCCGGGTAGGCATCTCCTAAGAGCCGCTTTATGCTGAATTCGCGACCCTTGACCCAAATTTTGGTAGCTTGCGTGAGTTGGTTAAACACCACACTACGACAATCTGCGGGCGACACGATAATGCCCGGATTTTCGGGTGCCGAGCAGGGGCGCGCACCAGGCTTGAGCGCACGATAGAAGAACTCGTTAAAGTTTTGGAACTGGTCAAGCGGCAATAGCACCTCATCCATGTTTAGGCGATGGAAATGTATGAACTTTTCGATTTCATCCCTGGACGCCGGGTCGTCGAATTTCTTACCCTGCTTGATGCTCAGGTTCCTCAACATTTTGCGAACTAGCTCTTGTCAGTGAGAATTGTCATTAATCATCGATTTACTTACTCTGCTTGTTTTCCATTTCACGCGACTTCAATCCCTTGTACAACATTCGAATTCCAAGTCGGACGTAAACGCTCATCTTCTCCTCATTGATCTGACCAGTCATACGATCCTGGACAAGTATATTGGCCGAATTTGCACCGAGCTTGTAGCCTCCGTAGGAAATCTTGGTGATGACCTTAGAGTACCACTTGCGCTGGGCTTGGCTGGCAGTCACAAAGCCCCCCATCAAAACAGTTTTGACCTGCCGCCAGTCTTGGCTTGCGCAAGTTGCAATGTGAGTGATTATGTCGGCATCCTTGCGCTTGTTCAGACGGGGTTGGTGGCAGATAGGACATTCACGAATCTCGACAACGTGCTCGTCGCTAGAGTCATCTTTGTCGAGCGTGTCAGGACTACCATCCTCGCTGGGCGTTGACGTGCCCGAAGCAGAGCTTCTCTGCTCGACGTTTCCTTCGACAGCAAGGTTCTTGATGTCTGAGGCGATATTCTTGACCTTGTCCGCTACGCCGCTGCTCGACTTGGACTTGGCCTCTAGCTGGTCCTCAAGACATATGACAACCTCGTCGAAAGTCAGATCCCAGCTGTCTTCATTGTCGGCGGCTTTGTGGGGGAAGCGCTGGAAGAAGCTGTCTATGGTGGAGTCTTTGAGTGTCGAACCCAGCGTATCAAGCATAGTGGTGAGCTCTATGCGGCTGATGCGGCCACTCTCGTCTGTATCGTATTGTCGAAGCATGGCACGCCAGAATTGCTGACGAAGCGCAGGATACGGTACGTACTTGGCTCTGAGATAGATGACCGGGCTGTGTTTGGACTCCCATTTTTCGGCATTTTTCAGCGACAGAGGTACAGAGAATTCGTGAAACTCCGGGTCGTCGTCTTCCGCATTGATCTCTGGCTCCATGACCGTCGATGACACCTCGGGGGGAGCCAGTAGACTTGGGTTGCTCGTGGCTTGGCTTGTCTCCAAGGAGGGTGCTTGAGATATGGCGCTGGTGACCGAGGCGGCCTTGACTGATTTCTTGTTGAGGCTTTGGGATGAAGAAGTGCGCGAGAGCCCCAGTCTCTGAAGACGGGACTTGTGTGGCAGAGGAGCAGCCTCTCGGTGTTCAGTGGGCTCACGGACTTCGTACAAACCAGTGGTAGGGTCAGCCTGGGGCGCCTTCTTCATCAATTCTTGAACAGGAAAGGTGCACGACGCAATAAAGTCATTGCCAGAGTACTTGTCATGGTCGATAACCGTCAATGAGAAGCTGTATGACTTCTCATGGTTAAGTAGTTGAAAAATCATTTTCTCGTTGAACACTGGATTGAGGTTGTGTCGGACGCGTCGAGTTCTGTAAGTTTTTCGACCGAGTGAGGCTACTACGAAGGGGTCCATGTCGAAGCTGGTACGAGTAAGATTGTGCTCCGGCGGTAGATCCGTGACACGACAAATCTCAAGGTAAATGATACCAACAACGTCACTGTCGCCGTTAGTGAAGGCGTATGCAGCACGTCGATTCTTGCGCTTAAGTCCTCGAATTCGGAGTCGGCGTCGACGTTTCTCGGCAGTCTCGGGTTTAGAGGCATCCTCGTCCTCGCCTTCAGCCTCGCCTTCGCCTTCATCGTTGCTGTCTTCTTCGTAATCGGAAATCTCCTCATCGTCATCGTCTACAAACTCGGCGAGAGGATCAGCGTGAGGGGTAGTCGTGGCGGCAGGCGTCACACTTGCACTACCGGCTTGACTGCCAGAAGCAACAGGAACAGAGCGGATGAGAGATTGAAGTCTTTCCATTGTCTCCTGGTGGGGAGACGCGGGATTGTTTGTGTCCAAGAGTGTAAACTGCAACAAGACCTCACCAGACACAATGCTGGTTTTCTTGCCGGGTCGCTTGCTGCGAAGAGGGTACCATTTAGGCTCCTGGGCATTCTTTTCGTTTGAAAATATTTCTTCGAGGGCAAGGTCGAATTCACCGAGATAATCTTTGCCAAATCGATCCTTGTCCCAGCAAATGACATCAAGAACGAGATTGTTTATGCTGTTGATTGGCAGTTGCTCGATGATGTTCCACTCTGGGTTTAACGTTTTTGGGACGGCGTGCGTAACGGCGCGGGCATCACCTAGTTTGAGGACAAGATACTACAGAAGTGCGCACATTAGCAACGCATCATGGCGAGGACGCGATGATTGGATTCCAGAATGCGTGCAGCTCCTGCTGATGTAAAACTTACTGGGTCCGAAGTGCCATTGCGATCCTTGGCAGCCAAATCTCTGGCCTGCAGAAAGCTGGTCAGCACAATGGCGAGTTGTTTATCCAGAAAAGGCGTGTCCATGTCCAAATGTGCTCTACAAACTATACCTTCAGAATAACGACGTTGAGAGCCAGACCGGTGGCGGACTCGCCACTCGAGCTGCCATTATCACTCTTGAAGCGACCCATTGTTGCCCGGGACCTGAGCAGAGCTTGCTAGTGGAAGGTAGAATAACGGCTTTGTAAAAGCAGCTGTGTTATGCACGGCTGCGAGGTGATGGGAAATGGCTGAAGAGGCAAATCAAGTTGCTTGAAAGCGCATGACGGAACTGGAGGAGAAAGGAAGGTGATGAAGGAGGCGCTGAGGGCTGTGCGAGGATAAAATGTGGTATTGGAGCTCTCAGCTGGGGAGAGTCGGTGACGACACATGCCACTATGTCGTACCGTGCCATAGAAACAGCTTGCACAGTGCGCAACGGGATCTTCCACCCTATCAGAAGCTACGGCAAGCGTGACGGGGTTTCATCAGTGGTAATGAGGCGCTGGGCAGTGGTGATGTAGTGCCCCACCTCCGCTGGTTCATATCACTGCACAGTATGAAAAATTCTAGGACCCCTCACCAGGCACGACAGGGAAGCACTGAGCACGGGAGGTCGGACGGAGCGCCATTGCACATCGTAACGTCAGTAGATAGCGGATAAATGCGGAGAGTACGAGATGAAGTCCACAGCTACAAGGCGCAGCTTTTTCAGTTCTCAAGGTAATAACTGAGTGGCTGCAAGCTCATAGCGCGACTGTCGGGGCGGGATCAATCTCTGTAAAGATGATGGCTGTAAGCCTGCGAGGCACAGCAACGGCACGCACTGCCAAGACGGGGCGAGGCAGGGCAGATGTGGCCCAGGCAGACGCTGTCTGCGGTGCGAGGTATCATTGTTGCATCTCAGTACCAGGCGCTAGTGTATTCCTGCAGACGCCCACCGAGGTACTGACAGTTGGCGCGATGAGCCTCACCGGAAGAGGCAGCTCAACACGCTGACTACTGCGCAGTGCCGCAATCAGATTATATCGCGCACCTCTGTGTTGGACCGCATGTATGCCAAGATTATAACACATCCTCCGTACATCGCCGGTTGTTCGGCATTACAGTGCGAAGAAAAAGAGCTTTGGTGGCCACCCATCTATTTGGCCGCGTGGCAGTGAGGGGTTCCCCGACACGGTTTGACATCATCACGGAGACCATCGACAACGCGGCCGTAAAGATTCTTAGCTAGCGATTCCGTTTTTTCATCTTATTTCTTTTACCCTCTGTTGTTAGACAGGGCTGAAGCTCAGCATAGTAACCATCGTGCCCCATACCTATTTATCAGTATTTCATGCTCGAGGGAGGGGCTGGCTGCATTCGGACAGTTCCTATTGTTTGATCGGCTACGTAATATAGCATCTCCATGGACAGAATGACAGATAATTAAATGTCTTAACGCAACTTATTCAGATTGCAGAGAACTTTTTGGGAGAAAAACGGCATTATTGCAGTCACATATCCAGTGCTCCCTCCAACGCCCCTCTTGGGGCCAAGAACCATTGTTCAATACACTGCGGCGCCGGCAGGTTCGGACGGGCTGCGCCTCCATGGAGTACCGTATCCGTGTCTTCATAACACCATAGCCTCCCCCTTTATTACTCGTGATCGAATTGGTCCCTGCTTTTCATGTGCCAGTCCGAAATTGTTGAGCGGCTGAAGCAGCACTTTTCCCCTGTGGCTGGCCTGCATGGAATTCTCTCAAAATGTGGGCGACGCTTTCAATCGGGCCACTGTAATAAGATTGCATTGCTGTGCCTCTCCTTTCTACCCGCAGTAAACCCGCGTTTCTCTCTCTATATGAATACGCATAGGCATATCAGCACGCGACAGCGCAAGAGCTGAGAAAGTTGATTGCCCCAGCTTAATCCATCTTCATCCGCTCATGCACGACAGCAGCTAAGCTTAATAAGGCTGGGCGCGAGCAACAAGTGCATCCAGGTCCAGACTATGAAATTAGCATGTGGCGTGCATTCAATTACCCCGGGAAATGAACCCATCTGGAGCTTTGCAATCTCAGAACACGGTGCGGCAACAATGCTTCGATGCGACAAAGAATGATATACCAGACGAGTATATCAAGATAAGTAGAACCAAAGTCAGTTCAAAGGATACGTGGTGGGGATCAGATTCACGCTTGGAGAGATGGACTCTAGCAAAGCTCAGAGATGCGTCTGAGCTACTCGAGGAATGATTATGCAAGGTCCCTCAATAAAAGAAGTGCCGCTGATGCCACATCTCAATCTCATAGAAGTTGCGGTTCAATTAAAATACATGCAACTCCAACTTCGTACAAATGGGCAAGGGTTCAAACATCGCTCCCCGGTCCCGCAATCCAGCGCCTATCGTCCGAGGGTACCGATAGGGCGATGCACGATACGGTTCTTCGCATTCCAAGACGCAGAGCATGTGCCGAAAATGGGCTGATAAGACGATCGGTGGCTCAAGCATCGCCAAAGTCAAGTCTTTAGGGCGGCCGTGGCCTTGCAACCTCAATCTGCTCGCGTGCTCATTCTTGAAAGCGGACCAGGAGCAAGCAGATTATGCAGGACCTGGTACATGCTAGCTTTGGGGACATTTGGCTCCTGGCTGATTCATTAAATAGAGGACTAGCCCTATGGATGTGATGGGCAAAAAGATGGATCAGGAATACGAGCTCAAGCTTTCTTTTCTTTTCTTTTTGTCAACCGTAGGCTGTATTTATTAGCGCCATAACGTCCAAGATTGCTACCGAAGAGGGGAAACTGCTCAATTTGCCCGTCAAAACGAACGAGCAGTCGCGTTACTGAGATGGGCGCAGATCGACAAGAGCAATTGAGACTTTACGTCTGCCGTCAAATCCTGGCAGAAGTGTCAGATGAGCGTCGAGCGGCGGATTTCAGCAGCCGAGCGCACAAAGCCTGAGCTGACCTTTTGTCGAGAAACCGCAAAGATGTTGCATTTAACGGTCAAAGCCTGCTTCAAAGCCAGCCCGTGCCACGGCGAGAGAGGCAAAGAAATCAAGGTTTCCGTAACTGTGTGGGGGATTAGGATCAGCGATGACATCAAGTCACCTCTTATCATTGTTAGCATTGAGAATCAGAGGACGCATCATCGCTTCTACTTATCCACGTCGGGCATCCCAAACTTGTCAGCAATTGCAGACCCTTCAACCCTTGCATCAGCCCAATATTGAAATTATTGAAATTGTCTCTTGCAGTCTGCAGCACTGCCGCTTGACACAGTAGGATCCACCAGCGAGGCCAGCAGCATCCTCAAACAGCTCGCCACTACCTCTGTATTGTCCAGTCAGTACCTGCGGCTCCCACCAAAACTCGCCGCGCACTTCCGTACCGGCTGTCCTCCGCGCGCGCCGCCTAAGCCTCTCCCACCGCAAACGACGCGACCCCTTTAACCTCAAATAGCACCACTTTTTTTTCTGGCTCGCGGCCCTGCTGGTCCCACACAGCTCAGCGCCGTCGTCCGTCTTCCTGGATTGGTCTTGTTCCCTCTCCTGATTATTGTTTTTCTTAATACCTGGCCCGACCCGGTCACGCGACACTTCTGCATCCTCTTGTCGTCTTTTTTTCCTTGCCCCTGGTTGTGCGGTCCAACGAGTGTCGATTTGCTCTCTCCGGTCCGAGCCTCATCGCCGTTGCAAACTCGCCCCTGCCCTCGTAACAGAGGTACTGCCCTTCGGCAACCCGATTTTTTGTCACTTCTGCTACACATTACACGATTGCCCGTCACAATGGCTTCCACATCCAACGCTGCCAGCAAGCGCAAGAGAGCTGGTGTCGCCTCGCCTCAGAGCCCGGCCCAGGCTGCTCCGGCCGAGGAAATTCTCAAGGCTCAGAATGGCGGCCCTCACCCTAAGCGACAGCGGGCTAACTCGGGACGAGCCGTCGAGTCTCCGGTCGACGAGGACAATGCCGACTCTGGTAGGTTCCATGATAACACGATCGATTGCATCGATACCGGGCCGATTCGGGAATGATATTCTGACTGCAGGCCATAGACGCTGAAGAGGCCGAGGCCATGGCCCCTCCTCCAATCGGTGAAATTGTTCATCCCGCCGGTGGCTACCGAACCAACTCTCCTCCCGTCGGCCGATCCGTTCGTGTCTATGCCGACGGCGTCTTTGATCTCTTCCACCTTGGGTATGATTCTCGCCCTCAGCACGATTCGCAGCACGCTAATTCTGCCGCAGTCACATGCGCCAGCTCGAGCAGGCCAAGAATGCTTTCCCCAATACGACCCTGGTCGTTGGTGTCACGGGCGACGAAGAGACGCATAACCGCAAGGGCCTCACTGTCATGTCTGCCAAGGAGCGCGCCGAGTCTCTCCGCCACTGCAAGTGGGTTGACGAGGTGATTGAGGACTGCCCATGGATCGTCACGCCCCAGTTTCTCGAGGATCACCGCCTCGACTATGTGGCCCACGACGACCTGCCCTACGGCGCCGACGAGGGTGACGACATTTACCAGCCTATAAAGGAGGCCGGCAAGTTCCTCGTCACCCAGCGCACCGAGGGCGTCAGTACCACTGGCCTCATTACCCGCATCGTCCGTGACTACGAAAAGTATATTAGCCGCCAATTCAAGCGCGGCACCTCGCGCCAGGAGCTCAACGTCAGTTGGCTCAAGAAGAACGAGCTCGATATCAAGCGTCACGTCCAGGACCTTCGTGATAACATCACCAATAACTGGACCACCACCGGACAGGAGCTCAGCCGTGAGCTGCGCCAGTTCTGGCCCACCAGCCGCCCTCAGAGCCCTGCCCGCTTCACGCAGAGCTCCAGCGACCTGGCACGGTCTCCCACGACTCCCGGCGCCTCTAACTCAAATTCCAAGGAGTTTGTCACCGGCTACGCTCTCGGCCTCGTCGGTGGTGTGCGCTCCTGGATGACCAAGAACCGCCGTACCGTGCGCGATGCTAGACCGCCCAGTGACGATGACTCGGAGGAGAGTGACGAACAGGCTGCTAACACCAGCCGCAAAGTCTCCCAGAGCCACATTGTTTCTGCCACGCCAACCAAGGTCGCATCGACCAAGGCTTAAGTCTTGGACGCCTTAAAGGGCTGATGCTCGAGATGGCCCCATCCAGACAGGATGCGGACCACTATTCTGTCGAGTATCGCTGTAGTTACCGAACTTCTCATTGGGCATTGATGGTCTGAAACCGGCGAAATTGCAACTCGAGATATCGCCATCACCTACCCCGCAGCTGGTCGGTTATTGGGGCTTTGCGGCTCCTCCTATTCGCACGTACGACGTTTTTTTTGCCGATACTGCTAGGCTTTTTTTCCTTGGTTATAACGCTCAAGGATGAGATGAGGCACGTCTGCCGTTTTTTATTCCTTTTTAATTCGCATGGTAAAGGTCACTCGACGAAGACGCTCCTTTGACCCCCAGGGGATTTCTTTGACTGTTTATGGAGTTCCAGGCGCCGAAATCTTTCCTTGGAAGCTGGTTGTGTATTGGAGGAAATTGACTTTGCGGGTTCCTCTCCTCTTGGAATATTTCCGAGGACGGACTTGTTGTCCTATTCTTGTACGTCGTTTTATAGAGAAATACACGTTCAGGATATGTTCTACCATTTTATCTGTGAGCAGACAAATGCTTTGTTCTATAATGCATGACAATGCACAGACGGCATGCCAATTTCCTCATGATGCGCTTCCAGAAGCATTTCGTAAAAAGGCACTGAAGATTCTGACAGAGTTGACCAGCCAGAAATGCTGGGAGACTGTCTTGTCCGTACCTGGTGTCGCCAGGTTGGACAAAGGTTCTATCCGCCACTTCCTCTCTGCAAGAATGGGCTCACCTGGAGAGACTCTAGGTAATATCTCAAAGACAAGCAGATGCGACTATACACCGCTAACCTCTTTCCGCAAACTGCTCAAGGAGTAAGAAGTTACTTCAGTTTCATTCTTTCAGACAGCCTGACCGCAAGTCGTGGATCTAATGGAAGGCTTTGGCTTTCGCCCAAAAGTGCGACATAAATGGTCACAACAGGCCTCATGCAACAGACAGACCCCGCGCCACTCTAGGATCCAAACTATCAAATCAAACGTACGCACGGCTACTGATCTTAGTTACTGCATCCAAACATCTTCGTCACCTCTGGCAGATGGTCCCCTCATCGTCATTTACCTTTCCCACGCACAGCCCCAATTCGCGGGGGGTCTTCGCATGACGAACGAACCGTTCAATGGCACGCCTCCTCTCCTTCTTACCTAGGCAAGTACGTAGTTGTGATATAGCCGAGGAGCTCCAACTCAAATCCTCCACCTTACATCAAGACTTTGTGCCTACCCCTGCCTGTTTCGACAGGCTTGGCTTTCACTAGCACCGGACTACTTGACTGCTAGTATCAAGACCAACGCCAAAATAGCACCTTTATTGCTCAGCCGCAACTCCGCCAAGTCCACTTGGTGGCCCGTCCCATAACGGAAGCCCGGCCTTGCCCTTTTCTGGACGTTAAACGAGCCTCCACTGTCCTTTCTTTTTCATTTCTGCCCTTAGTTTCTGCGTCTTCACGAGAGCAAGGAAGCGAGCAAGAAAAGACGTAAAAAGAGGCAACAGTAGACTGATACGTCGTACAAGGCTGGCGGCGCTCCGCCGGGCGGGGGAGGGGGGAACACGTTCAGCCTTGCTTGCTCGGGCTCTCATGTGATTGGTATTTCCCCGCGTTACACTTATTCTGTTTCCCTTCGGATACAAGTTGTTTTGGAAAGAGTACTATTCTTCAAATTTTGCAGACGAAAGCGGCAAGAAGGATTATGGTTTGGGGAGATAATGTGACACAAGATGGCAGATGTTGAAATAACGAGTCGGCCGGCCCTCCATTACCAGTGGTGTAGGGGGTGTGCGAGCGCCTGGCAGCAGGCTCCAGCTGTAACTAAATAAACGCCTTTTTGACACGCATGCTTAAATGATGGCAGCGCGACTATACTCCCATCCTCTCCGCTCGAGGGCTTGCTTTTTTTGTCCTGCCCATAACATCCTTGTACAGTGTACTCCATACTCCGTACTATTAATGAGCCTCGCTGAACGTCTCTACCAAGGCAGGCGAGCATCTCTGTGGCCTGTCTGTTGTTCGGAGAGAGTCTTTTTTGGGCTCTTCAACCGCCCTGATGACGGCCAAATGTAAAAAGGAAAGCGCTTGTCAGGGCAAGAAGCACAAGCTCTAGGAAGCCAACTAGCAAAACTCACTTTCGTATCGCAAGAGATGCATACTTACAGTACACCGTTGCCAAGGAGGAGCAACGACTTCTGGAATCTCTTAGATAGCAGGTGGGGGGGGGGGGGGGGGTTGGCAAGCCGTCGGTTTCGACAGGCACGGGCGTAACATATTGGCCCACGGAGTATAAGCAAAAAGAGCAACCATCCCCTGCAGCGCCCGTTGGTTATCGCTCGGGGGCTCTTCTTGCCTCTCGTATCGCCAGATTTGGGGGACAAGGGAGTTACATCCCGCTGCTTAGCTAAAATTGGCAGGGTAATCGGCTATTCCACCAGACAGACATCTCGCTCCTGTATTGTGACCTCGCGATGTGACAATGAACAAAGAAGACGCATTGACGTATTTCTGCAAGCTCGAAATGGGGATAGGCCGAACGAAGCGTAGAATACGCCACCCGGCCGGCTTACACGCCCGATCAAGCTAAGACGGCTGCAAACAGTGAGCGATGATGTTCATGAAGTCATATACAATCTGCGCGGCCTGATTGTCTACTGCTCGTTATCACGTCGAGCCATGTCTCCCTGATTTGTTCAGTGTTGCCAGAGCCTCAGTCATCTTGCATCCTGCCACCAGAAATGAAGGATTCTAGCGCCACTTGGAACTCGCAGGCGTTTACGACGGCAAGCCTGTAGGCCACTTGCATTGCTGCAGCAGTAGCCAGGTGAGGAGCACCATCATTAGCACGCGGGTCTTCATCTCCACAGACACAGTTTACGCAGGGTTGATACCCGCCGAGGCCGACATACGCGCCCGACGCCCGTCTTCCGGAAGGAGCGGGGCAGCGACATGGAGGCTCAAGTGAATGAGCAAGTATTCGTTGAAACTTGTTGGGAGTCCTTCATCCTGCCATTTGATGTATAAAGCATCATCATTGTAGTAGAACTCCTGAAGGCGGAGTCAACGTAGTATCTTGCATTGCAGATCTGGCAAATTAGAAAGCCCTTCTGCCATCAGAAGACTGTTGGACGGTACAATATGCTGCTCCTGCAGCCGAGTCAGGACCACAAACCGCACAGTCATCGTGTCTTCGTCTGAGTGGCCGGCGGGGATGGCGAAGATGGTGCGGCGGTGGATTACCAGTATGTCGGAAAAGCCTTTCTGAAAGCTGCAGCTTGACAATACTTCGCCAATATTGATTGCTCAAGGGGCTGCAGCAAGTGCTGGCTGCCTGTGACAACTGACGAGTTTGCGAGCAGGTTGCGGCCAACTGGAGAGAGAGAGTCGACGCGGTGCGGGGTACCTATGTATGAATGTGCGAGGTCATGACGTGCTGGGCCGCCGTGCTCGTCTTGTATCCGTTCAAGTTTGCTACTCGCTACATGTTACTGCAGGCTGGATGCATGGGCTGAAGCGGGCGCTCGCAGGGGGGTGTTCTGCTCCCCGGCCACCACAAGCCGTTGGCGATGCAGTTGCGTTTGTCCACTCTCGCCGTGGCGTCGGCGCATCTATTGTTACAGCTCAGAAATGTCGTTGGCATGCGGAGACAAAGCTGCAGGATGGTTTGCTGCGGTGCGGATCCCGACAGCCCGGTGTTGGAGCCCAAGCCAAAGTGGGCACGACGACATATCGGTAGTATGGTGATTGAATGCTTTGTAGGCCAATTTTGCAACGACGACTGACACGACATGCAGCGAACTCATGTCTCATCACATCGATAGACTCAACACAGCCTGGACAGACAGATGGTGGCCGAGAAATAATAGGGTCTGGAGGCAGCTTCTCTCACGTCTGATGACTTCGGGGCCGAGGCATGCATCTTGCAATTCCTCCTGTTTGGTGCGTGCCCTGGCTCCGCAATGAGCAACTGACGTATTCCCGTGCAACCAACAAAGCCAAGGGCCCGGGAAGCTGCAGAGGGAACACAGTCAAATGAGCTCCATGAGAGCGGACCAGGTGCTTGGAGTAAGGAGAGTGGCGGTCAGTGCCGTCGCACCGATACCGTGCAACAGAAAACCCATTCAGGCGGTTTAGCGAGCAAAACAGTGACTCGGACAGAGCGCGCTGCGCGGGCGCCAGGAATTGTGTGGTTTGATGAGGGAGCGAGGGAGTGACTCGGTTTTGACAGATGCTGTGGCCCCTGCTGGGGCAAAAGGCGCATGGTGCAGAGCCTCGTGGCTTGGTGGCCAAGATGTCCGTCCGTGGCCCACAAGCTAACTTGAAAAGAGCACCGGCCGGGCTGAGGAGCTGGCACTTTGCAATTCAATTGAGACTCGAGAGTGTCTTGACTAGCACAGCATGGCTGCGTCACAAGGCGCGAACTGGCCGAGGCGGGAGCAGGACAGAACAGACCATTGGGGGCGACGGGCTTATGCGTGCTGCCCGCTACGTGCGTGCTTCATCTTGATTCGGCTGCCGATCTCTGACTCGCATTTGTCCGAGGGCAAAAAGACTGGTCGAGGCGTCGAGATGCAGAGGCTTGACGACAAGGGTGCAGTGCTCTGTTTGCTGGATCATCTACCGGGAGGCGTCGCAGCGACTAAGAAGAAGTAATGGATCAGCACGCCAATGAATAAGGCGGCGAGCAGTGGTAGTTAGCCATCTCCCTTCCTGCCTGCTCCGTAGTACATGACAGGGTCGAGTAATTGAAGTGGTGTGTCTGGGGCCAGCGGTGTGATGGATAGGATAGTGAAAGTGACAGGTTGGAGCCAGCCCGGGGCCGCCGCTCGGCAAGCAGCAACTGAAGCAAGAGACGCACTGAGGCAGTGCCTCTGAGCGGGCGCGCAAGTATGTGGGGGACAATAAATAACCGATCACTCCTTAAAGTACCTTCTATGGTGCCTTCTATCAGAACTGCCAGCTATTTCAAGTAGAGTAAAAACCATCTGTTTTGTTTCGAATTGATGATCTGTGGGTGCAAGGTCTTTTCTTCTCTCCGAAATGGCGATTTAGCTTGGATGTGATCAAAAAGACAGTATCAACAATCCACGACTGCCGGGGTTTTTTCGTTCCTCCCTTGCATGGTGGCCCAGAGGCAATGAAGACCCTAGTGGAGAAGAGGCGGCGAGCTAACGAGCAGCGCTGCAACGATGTTTTTTGTCTGATACAGCATGCTCCAATGGCCAGTCAGGGCGAGCCACTTAGGATCCAGTAGTGAGACATGACGGACAAAGACTGTAGCTGTTTCGGCGCTAAAAGGAGCGCGAAGCTGCGCTACGTAATCTGTAGGTATTGATATTCAGAGCCAACTGGCCAGCCAGCGATGGTGCTGAGGATGAGGAACGGCCAAGATTGCCAGGCTGTCGTCTGGAGTGGGCTTCAGAGTGTGGGCTGCCATGAGTGGGATGGATACGACTCCAACAGCCTCGTCTTCAAAGCCTCCACAACGAGCCGTTGTCCCCTGGGGCGGGGGGTGGTACCCTGGGGCCTTGCCTTTTTTCTTTCCCAAATGCAGGGTGAGCTCTGCAACTGAATTGCCTGCCCCCAGGGGCGAATGCCGCTACACACCTGCCAAGCTTAAGTGGCTCTGTCCAGCATGGAGCATTAATCTATTCTATCACGTTTTCTAGAGGCACTTTGCATGTACAAATGCATCGCGCCTCTTAGCTCGACTGCAAGTGCTGCTGGAAAAGCCTCCATCTTGTTAGAGTAGCTAGCCCTGGTCTCTATCACCCGTCGATTGTAACTGCTCAATTAAATGCGACCTTGTCGCCTTTTAGCTTGATCAGCTCGTGCCGGTTGGTGGGGTGTTTTCCGCCTTCACTCCGCCCGCCCTTGACTTGTCGACTGTGTGTGTGTGTGTGTGTTTGTGTCTGATACACATGAATCTCGCACCACTGCGCACGGGAGCCAGTGCAAATCAGGCTGTCTTCTGGGTCATCTTCTGTCAAGAGCGGGAGATGTCGCCAAATTGGGGGTTCTAGTTCGTCAACGATTGCCTGCCGCGCTGTAGGCTACCTACCTCGGTTGTCAATGTAGTAGTTATAAGGTTATTCTGACGATATCACCTCATGCAGCGGTCTGCCAGCGACGCTTAAGTACCTGGGACCTGTAGGCGCAAACTCAGCTGCGCCAACTGGCACTTGGCAGCCCCGAATACCCTCGTTTGCATTTGCGTTTGCTTGCATCCAACTATCCATCCTTTCCGCTCTGCAATCAACGCGTTACCTTGAGCAAATGTAGCTTTGCGGAATTCCACCACCTCTTAGCGCAACTATTCCGTTCTCGATGCAGACTGCATTATCACGGGAAATCATCATCGACAATCCCAATGATCCACGCCCTCAGATCCTCACAACCGTGCGCCCAAGCTACGAATAGGTAGGTACTGAGATCCGCGGCTTGGACCAGGGCGCTACATCAGACCGAGAGTCTAACTAGCAGTGACACACTCCATTTGCTCGTCGTATTACTCTACGATTCTCGGTAGAATCGACAACCCTGGCCACATGTTGTCTCATCTCGCAGTCTGCGCCGGAGGGATGATGCATTCAATATGCAGAGCCCACACTTCCAGTTCGCAGATATGCTGACGACCGACCAACAATGCTGTAGAGCATAATCGTACCGATTGCAGGTACGGCTTGCATGGCGCTCCTCATCACGGATAGCTCCATCGCAACTTGTTTCTGCACCAGCCTGACTCGTCCACGGCTAGAGTAGCGTGCGCCAGAAACCGTCACACTCACGTCCTGGTCATGCCGCCGACGCCATCCCGCCAGCACATCCCACCCACGTCCATTGCCCCCATCAGCTAGACTTTTGACGCCAGTAACTACCGCCTTGTCACTGGCCAGCGATCAACAATCAGTCGCTGATACCATCTCTTTTAGGCTATTGCCGCGACGAGTCCTTCTGCTGCCTGCAAATTGATTAACTAGCTTGCCCGGACACAGTCCGGCCCGTGTCGCAGTCTGGGCCGAACCAACCTCAGCAACCTGCCCGTCACCACCTCGACAAGCTCGCAGTGCGATTGCAGGCTGTGCCCACCAACCAAGCCCGGCGTGGGTGTGCGACCAGCGCGCGTCAAGGTTCCTCTTTCGGGCTAATAAATCTGGTCGGGTTAATTCTAAGTAGTTACTGATCCTCTCGACATGGGAGCCATCACACCCCTCAGCACCATCGCCGTCCAAATGTCCTCGACCGAAACCGTCTTCGACTCTCCAACTCGTTTTCGTCGTCGACAGCGCCATGCTCCATGCCCCCTTGTTCCGTACTCGCCATCGTTCGTCTCGCCGACCTTGTTGGTAGGGCTGGTCAACACGTGGTGGGCTCTCTTTCAGACGAGGCTTCCAGCTTTGTAGTGCTAAGTCCACTCCCGTCACACCACACCCAGCTCTCACCCTCTCACCTCTCACCTGGCCTTTTGGGGTGTTTCGTGTCCAACCTGCTTCTCCCCCACTCAGCTTTGCCAAAGCCATCCTTGTTCGTTTTCTTTAGCTTGTCACTGGTACACAGCCAAAGCTCGTTGGCTGGCTTGAGAGCCAGCCAGCTCTTACCTACAGCGCGCACCCCGCTGCCCGCTCGCGCCCAGTGTGGCTGCCCGCGCTGACACTCTTCATACGTCAAGCCGCGGCCACTTTCAGGGTTTCTGGGGTTTGCTGGCGCCGCCAATGTATCCTGTACATGGAGTCGTGCCTCAGCTCCCTCCATTGTGGTCCAAATGAACATGGGCCACGGCGGTTCCATACGCCTTCGCTGGGGATTCTAGCTAACACCATTCTTCTCCTCCCTACGTCCTCAGCCTTGGAATAACATCTACATCCTGTTCCTTGCAATCTTTAAACGGTCGCAATTCTCTGCTTTAATCACCCCTGTGCCTCTCTCCATCGATGGCCTTTGTATTCGACACCGATTCTGCTCCGTCACCGTCTCTGCCACTAACACGCGGCGGCTGACCCAGCTTCTGTGCAACCAACGCTGTTTTTGGCACGAGCCAACCTCTGAGCCGCCTTGGTTGTCTGCACAAACAGGACCAACCAACGCAAAACATTTTTTTCTTTTCTTGTACAAAGGTCCCTTACTCCTAATCGCATCAATCAAATTCATCCAGACACAGCATTTTACCCGGTTGTGTGCCATTTGGTCAATCTAAATAGGTCGCTGCTGGTAGCTGTCTTCGGCGGGATTTTGCTATTGCCATCCTGGGCTGGCGACATTGCGGTCCGTCGACTCGCTCACCATGGCCAGCCTCAGGAATATCATGAACAATGTCGATGACGACGCTCAGCCTTGCAGTTCGTCGTCTAGACCCGTTCCGCATTCCTCCTCTCTCTCCAATTCGAGTTATCCCGCTTCATCTGACCTGTCCATGCACAACCATCCTTCGCCATCAGAGTACTCTCGAGGTGCTTCTCCACACAGCGCATATTCGCACACTTCCGAGTCCTCTACAACTCGCCATCTTCAGCATCATCTTCCTCCGCCTAGCGGCCGCCGGGAAAGCGGAGGCAACGAACCTGTGGGCTTTTCGTATTCGCACGGCCAATCGTATGGTGCAGGCCCTGACATGCGCCCGATGATGCCAGCCGGTACCATGGGCGAGCCCGGTGTCAAATTGACCCCGATAACTGGAAGAGTTAGTCGAGCCAAGAAAGGTGTCCCGGTGCACACATGCGAAATATGCCGTCCGCCAAAGACATTTTCCCGCGCCGAGCATCTGAGACGACATCAGCTCAGCCACAAGCCGCCGGATTTGACATGCAGTGTCCCGGGCTGTAACAAGGCCTTTCACCGTAAAGACTTACTCGAAAGGCATCAACAGAGGCATGAGCAGGACGAGCAACTGGCATCGGATGATCCCCGCCTTCACGAATCTTCTCCTCGACGACGAGGTCAGAGCTTTGGCAGCTCTTCGCCATCCAGAGCGATGCAAATGGGCTCATATGGTGCGCCAAACTCGGCCCACAGTCCGATATCGAGCACACCAAGACACGAGACATCTGGACATAATAATTGGAGCTCTGCCAGTCGTTCCTTTGGTCATTCACTGCCGCCGCCCAGAATATCTGCCAGCCCTCAGCAATACTATGCACAAAGCCCGCAAAGTCGATATTCCGCCGACTCGACCCCACCATCGCAAGAGGCTTCTCCCCCAAGTGAGGCTCACCATAGTCTCAATTCTCCAGAGAGTGCTGGCCACAAAACACCAGAAGCAGGCCACGATTTCTACATGTCCGATGGCGACCAGTCTAACAGCACTGATATTGCATCCTCTGCAACGGGAAGCCTCTACTCTACGCCGTCAGACAGTTCAATTGACCGATTCAGAAGCGCAGGATCCTCTAACACTGATTTGAAATTTGCCGCGGCAAAGCTCACTGCCTCACCAGATGTGTATTATAGCGCTGGAAGATCGCTCACCTCCAGCTATGATTTCGGCCTTGCTGAGTCTTCAACCGGTTTTTATATGCGCAAGCAAAGTACAGGAGTTGGGTTCCCTCTTTCTGGCTATGAGGAGGAGTCTGTTCTGATAGCCGAGCCTCTTCTCGCAAACACGGCTATGCGAACCCTGACCATGCCAATCGATGTAGGTAAATTTACGGATGTTCTCATGGCCGCACCAGCCGCAGTTTTCCAGGACAGGGCGATGCTACCGCAGCACTCTGTGCTTTCCTCTGACATAGCTTTGATGGATCGTTCAGTAATGCAGGGCATTCCGAGTCTAGCACTGGGCCAAGGTGTTCTTGATGCTGTGCCAGTCTATCTCGAAGTGTATTGGAATAAGGTTCATCCAATGTATCCGATCATTCATCGATATACCTTTGAGAAGGCCCTCGAGAGCGCGTCTGATACTGCGGATATTCTGCAGTGCGCAATGGCGGCAGTTGCGACAGAGTTCCTTGGACACGAGGACCACAGAATGAACGGAGGCGAACTTCACTTCAGCGCAACCTGCAGGCTAGAGGCGGCAAGTTTTTTGAAATCTTCGTATCAAATTGACGTTCTAACATGTAGCAGGCTTCTAGTATTGAGCCATGGACGATTGAAACAATGCAAGCTGTGCTACTCTCGGAGTATTACGTGCGCTTTCGAGGACGCGATAAAGACGCATTTCAAACATCCGAATTATTCAAGCGCCTCTATCAAGAAGTACGCTGCAGTAACATAACTATACATTTGATTAGACTAACACATCAAGCAGGTTTATGTCAAGGTCACATTGCCCCAAGAGACTACAGTTTTTGGCCGACCGGATACATGGGAGGCATGGGTCGAAGACGAAACGCATCGACGCCTCCTTGCTTCCTGCTTTTTGCTCGATGTTCACTGCATGCGCTACTTTGAGCGTGCCCCAGTATCTGTTCCTGGACTGGACTATTTCTCGCCAAGTACTCTGGCTATTCCTCTCAGCGCCAACACCACCAAGCTCTGGGAAGCCACAGCTATGGAGTCATGGTTCAAGTTGAACCCCCAGTGTACGCGACTGAGCGTCGCACTGGCAATTTCACAAGGGTACAAACCGCTGGATATACAGGAGTCCTCACCATTCGATGCCTCGGTTCTTCTTGCTGCATACTCTCTCCAGTTTCCCTCGCGACAAAATCCTACTCGTCTTGACCTGATTCAAGACCTCTCTGGAGTCGACATGAGCCAGATCAATGTTTTGAACTTATTTGCACACTCGGCCGTCGCCAACGCCTACCTGGCTCTTCATTTCACACCCCTGCACGTCGTCCTTTCTATAACGGGCGACAGCTGGGTATTTAACAAAAAGGTTCTTCGCCTGTCGGCATATGCACAGCAACAAAGCCAGCTGTCCCGTTGGCGTGACTCGGGAAGTTCGGCAGCGGCCGCCACATTTGCCGCGCGAGCTTTGGTCGCGTTCCTAAGTCTTGGATCTGATGGAAGTCGAATCGCGGCAGTGGCTTCTTCCCCTTGCTATGATATTTCTGATTTTTGGGGCATCTACGTATGTGCTCTCATCTGCTGGGCTTTCGGTCATGTTGGCAAAGATGGAAGCGACGCAGGGAATGACGTAAGCTCTCGGCCGGCGGCTCTCCAGTGGCTGCAAAACGCCGCGAAATTGCAGCCGGCGCAAGTTCAGCGTCTCGGGGGTCGACGCAACGCGCGAGCCGTGGTGGGACTCGCGCGCGAGGCTCTGGAGCGTGAGCACTTAGGTGGCCGCAGTATTCTGCTTGCGGATGCTATCGGTGTTTTGAGGAAGTTGGATGATCGGAATAGCTGCAAGCGATTTTAACAAGAAAAAGGCGAGCGATGGTTGACGGTGGGAGGATTACTGTCCGTTTCAATACTAGTGTAATTGTTTCTTTCTGCGAATCTTGGTTGTGCAAACTATCATTCGGCGACGAACCTCAAGATGTCCCCCTACATGCATTCTTTGGGGTGGAATTCACAGCACGCGTTTATAGACGGACCATGGCGAGCACTGCCCTTTATATTTCCTGCTACGAGCTCTGGGAAACGATTAGTATGAATCAATGATGACTAAGTTATGTCTGCACAAAGAGAGAACATGCTGGAGGCTGATCAAAAGAGAAGGAAGATTGATGCTGGCAGCGTTGTGATTTCTCCGTTTGCTCGCTCGGCAACAGACCGCGTCGATTGCCGTGGGGACAAACGGAGGAAGACACTTCTTGCCGCCTTCGCTTACAGCAACAGGCAAGTCCTCGTGGCTCGGGAAGAAGGAAGTCGGCAGCTGGCAATGGGTTTTTAAACAGTCCGCCCCCGTCTGGATTCCTTTTCCCTTTCTTTCTTTCTACATCATCCATTCTCGTGCTTCATTATTCGCATTTTTTGGGCCATCGTCTTAGCTTCTTCACAGCTTTATCTGTCCATTTTACTACTCTGACCAGTTCCATTCTCCAACTATCAAGTCTTCGTCATGCAGACCAACTCGATTCTCGTCAGCTTTCTCGCCTCGGGCCTCACCGTCGCTGCTCTCCAGTCCTACACCGACCCTGCCGACTGCACGCCTTCAGGTGTTGCTTATATGTCTCCAATGCACACGAGTCCTGCGCAGGTGGCCCCGGAAGCAACCTCTTCCATGGGCATTGACAAGTACGACACTCTCTCTGGCCCTTATGCCAGTCCCCAAATGGAGCACACCTCCAATGTCCCAACGCAGCACACCTCCAATGCCCCCGTTGAGCAGACTCCCAGCCCAAGCCACGTCACTGTCCATCAGTCTGAGAGTCCCGACTGGACCACCTCGAGCTATCCTTATCAGTACACCGGCGTGCACACTTCGAACAGCCCCCAGAGCAGCATTACTGGCGCATTCAAGACTTCCAAGATGATCACGACTGCTGCCCCTACCTACTACAATCCTGTTCAGAGTGTTGCCAACCGCATGGGTGCTCAAGGTTTGTTCCTCGCGACTGTCGTTGCTGGTCTTCTCTTCTTGTAACTGCAAACGATGCATTGCAATCAGGGCAATGGCGTGGGAGTTTTGGAACACTGGTGGCAAGGGTGATTGATGGAAAGTGGTTAATGGGTAATGGGCAATAGACTATTCTTAGTCAAGTACTGGGCTAAAATACAATTGCGTTTCATTTTTGTTATGCTTTCAACGTCCAGGCCTTTGTGACTTGTGACTGCCATTGCATCTCTGCATCATCGGATGGGACAGAGCCCGTCTATATTGCGCCTTGAGTTCAAGTCTATGTACTTTACGTGTCGTCTTGGTATATCATTAAAAGCTTCCCATCAAATCACAGCGCGCTTCCTCAAGTCATTGCACCATAACATTACAAGCAGCGACTGCCACAGCAACACATAATGTCATGAGCACGCTGGCAGAGCTTACTACAGCCACATCTTTCTTTGGCTGCTCCTTTTGCACCGACCCTGTGTGCGAGGCCGACACGCTGAAACAGCTCGCCTGACCACAATCGTAGCCGCTCGGACAGCACCCCGGACGAGCCCCTGCGTCGCTGCCACACAGGAACCAGCCCGCGGCGCACGTCGACGTGGCCGTCGACGGCACATCCGATGCGGGCACCACGACCGTCTTGCCGTCGGAGAAGACCGTCGTCGAGGCCTGCGGCGGGCACGAGCGAGTCCGGCAGTCACGGTCCGTCTGGCAGCATCCACCGCCGTGCGTGGCCAGGCACCCGTAAAAGCCCGTCGGGCACCCGTCCTGCGTTGACGTGTCCTCTGCTGTCGTCATGGAAGTACCCGACTCCGACATTGTGCCTGTTGGCCGCCACGGCGCGCCGCCTGTGACGGTGCCTCCGGTTTCGGTCTCCGTGACGGTCGTGGTGCTGGTCGTGGGCGGGTGCGAGGACGTCAAAGTGACGGTTTGCGTGACAATGACGGTAGACGGCGCGCCGTCTACCCACGTCGTATGGGTGCTGGTTATCGTCGTCGTCGTGGGCGTGGGCGTGGGCGTGGGCTTGGGTGTCGGCGTCGGCGTGCTGCTCGTGGCGGAGGCGCTCGGCACGCAACCCAGCCCCTGGCACACGTACCCGGGGATGCAGCACCCGCCGCCCAGATCCGCCGGACAGCTTGCGGCGTCGGACGGGCAGGCGCCGACGCGGCCGCCGCACGAGGAACCCACGGGGCAGCACGCTATCCCGCCAACTGTGGCGTCGTCGATGCGCGTGCACACGGTGCCGTCCTGGCAGCACTTGTTGGGCTGCCCGATGGCGGAGCACCCGCTCATGCCACTCGGGCAGGAGCCGGCGCCGGCGCGGCGCTGCAGCAGAGCCAGAGCCTCGGCGGCGCCACGGCGCAGGGCATGATGGCTACTACTGCTGGTGTCGGCGAGGTGGCTGGCGAACGCGGGACGGTACGGTCGGAGCGGACGAGTACCGGAGAACAGACTTTGGGCGTCCTGGGCATCGAGGAACTGGCGCGCAGCGAGGGAGGCGTCGTCAAAGGTCAGAGCCGCAAAGGCGAGGTGCTCGGGAAACAGCTTTTCGTTGGCGTCGGGCGCGAGTTTGCGCAGGGCGGTGGGGGAGCGCTCCGCGGCCGCGGCGGCTGGCGATGCTTGGACCAAGAGCGAAAGCAAGTATGGGGGTAAGAGAAGCATTGCAGCCGGCCACAGTCTGCCACTTCTCAGGTTATGTCGATTGCGATTCAGGGAAGCTCGATGCGTGTGCAAGATAATAAGTTATCGTTTGCGCCGCCGCGAGCGTCGTACTCTTGAACAAGATTGCTATCCCAATAACCAATACTGAACGTGCTTTACAAAGCTATCTTGAGAACGAGTCGTTGGAAATGAATTATCACTCTTAAAGAAGAAGAAGAAGAAGAAGAAAACTGGCATGATATAAAGAAAGCTGCGCCAGGGAGTTTCATCCAGCTCTTGCGCATAAAGTCAACAAATGCTGGTGGCTGGGGTGATTTAGCGTCTCCCCACCATGGATGTCCAATATAGAAGTCCATGATATTCAATGGCCTTGGTAAACAACGTGCGCGCATGCCCTGGATGAATGTTTCGAATAAACGAATAATTCTTCACAGTAAAAAAAAAACAGTTGTCTAGGGTTTGGAGTCTAAAAATGGCGGCTTTCACTGGCGCTTGCTTTGGAATGGTGCCATTTTCAGACGGGCTTGACGGGCTACATCTGTAGTGGAGATCGCGGTGTAAGTTTAAGGTACTTGCCTAGTTAATTTAGCTCTTCCATCTGCAACGCTACCTCTGGATTTTGATAGCCGAGCTTCTTTCTCAAAGTATCGAAAATGGGCAATTTCAAGACTTATAAATACATAATTGTACATTTTTGTAGTATACATGGTGCTTAAAAAAGCCTCTCTTGATCCTCCTCTTTGCCCTCTTTTAGGGATGCGGCCGTGGCGGCGTCATCTATCGCGCTCTCCGTCTCCTTTGCCTTTTCAGTCTCCGTCTCCGTCTCTGTCTCCGTCTTCGTCTCCTTTGTCATGGCGCCCTTGACAAATGCGTGCGTCAGTAGCGCGCCGGCGACGCTCACGTTCAGACTGTCGACGCAGCCCTCGAACACGACGCGTGGGACCGATAGCTCGTAGTCAGCCGCGACCTTGACTTGGCGCGGCAAGCCGTGACCCTCGTTACCGAGCACGAGGATGCAGGGTTTATCAAGTAGCGGGCTGCGGCGCTCAATGTCGTCGGTCGACAGGAACTTGTCGCTGTGCATGCGCGCGAGCTTTTCGCCGGGCGGCTGGACGGCGGCATACGCGACCCACCCCGCGCTCCTGGACTGCTCCAGGAACTCGGCGGGCTCGGAGACGGTGAAGAGAGTGACTTCCTCGGCGCCGCCGGCGGCCGACTTCAACGCCACGGGAGTCAGGGTCGCCGAGCTGCGATGCGTGATACCGACGGCGTCGACACCCAGGTAGCTGGCCGTGCGAATCAGCGCGCCGAGGTTGCCCGGGTCGAGGATCTCGTGAAGCAGGAGCACCAGCGGCTGTGGGGTGCGGCTGCTCGAGCGAGCAAAGAAAGGTGTGGCGCTGTTGATGTCCTCGTCCTCGCGGGTCTGGTGGCCGGGTGTGACGCGAATGCGCTGACCGCCCTCGGAGTCTTCCACCTGGCCCAGCGCCATGACGGGCATCTGCTGGATGGGCGACGCCTCTAGCACAAAGCCATTGTGCGGCCGCCCCGCACTCATCTTGTCCATGAGCCGCTGCTCCTTAGGAGGCACCAATGTGACCTTGGCGCCCTTACGCGTCGCCAGTCGTGCAATCTGCATTTCGCAGAGGCGATCCGCATGGGTCTCTGCGCCGCCGCAGATGTAGAGGTTGTACACTTTTCGGCGGCCCCCCTCCAACGCAGCCTGGACCACCGATCGTCCGTAGAGAAACTGTGAGGCGGCCGTCGTGTATTTGATGGTCATGGGCATCATCCTGCGAGCGGCTCCGGAGCGTTTGGCTGAATCTCTATGGCTGGTGAATCGTTCTTCAAGCAAGTCTCTGCCTGGTTGCTGTTTATGCCCCTTGGGAGCGCCGCCGGAGTGTCTCCTTGAATCTCTACGGTTGCCACGTTGTCTTGTGCGTAAATCTTTGCCCGATTGCTGCTCATTCCACCTGCGAGTGCCGCCAGAATGTTCGGCTGAGTCTCTATGGCTTCCATATCGTCTTTCGCGTGAATCTCCGTCTGATTGCTGCTCATTCCACCTGCGAGTGCCGCCAGAGTGTTCGGCTGAATCTCTATCGCCGTGTTGGTTATACTGTCTGGGCTTGGATGCAAGTATGTCCATGATGTTGAATTTTCCCGTCGATGATTCAGACGGATCTTGACTAAGCGATCGTCTATTCGATCCTTGTCCTCGTATTTGGATGTCATCTTGGTATTTTTTTCGAGGGTCGTCTTCCGGTGATGCAGATGCCTGCGCAATGCGCAATTTCTTTGCGCCTCTTGCATCGTTTAGTAGCTCCGCGCGAAAGTCATCGTCTCGTGGTATTGGCCTTGGGCGGACGTGCGGCCGGAGGCTGTCGATGGGCACTTCGTTCTTGAGTTCGCCGTACTTGAGCTGGTAGACGAGGCTTCTTTTGCCAAAGTCCTCGTCAGGATTTAGAAAGCGCTTTCGGCGCGTCTGTTTCCCAGGACCCTCTTCAAGCTCCTTCTGCCGCTCGCGTTCCTTGCGCGTCAGCTTCTTGCGCAGCTTGGACTGTTGGCGAGAGGAGGCAGCACCAGCCATTGCGCGCGCCGTCCTTTCATCTCGACTGTTACCATCTCGCCTATTCAACTTCATGCTTTGCTCGAGTGATGACTCCTTCCGTGGTCGGACATCGTATAGTGCCTTTTGGGATTGGCGCAAACCTCGGTGGATGGCCGACAGACTGGCATGTCGAGTAGTTATGGAGGGCGCAGACACTGCAAGATGTAGTGCGCGTCGCATGGTCAATTGAATGGACGCAGCATGGCCGCTACATAGAAGGCGATTCATTGCATAACGCGCCCAATCTTTGCTTGTTTCCGACTATCATGTATATAGTTCCTACGCTCGTAACTTACTGCGAAAGGAGGGCCTTGAGAGCCTGTATCTGGATTTTCTTTTTTGCCGCACACGTAACAGGGGCATCGCAAGGCGGTGAGGTAAAAGTTGCCTGTTTAGGCAGCATAGGTAAGTAGCCGGGTGGAGCCCCAACTTTCCAACAGCGCGCCGCCAGCATAATAAAGAACAGTTTTTAGCTTTTATTAGTGAAAGGGCGATGGGCGATGAGAATAAGTTTCAGTAGCTTTTAGTGGAGCGCGACGTGAAGCACCTCAACGTGAGCTCAGATCTATTCACCATTGGAACTCATTTGCTTCATCTTTTTGCTGGCAGATGCCCTTGACACGACAATTCTGGTTATGAGACTGTCTACTCATAATATGCAGCAATGAACAATATGGACGACCTGGAAGGTCTCAGCGGCATACCGGATGCGTTTGACTGGGTGACGCGTAATGGGCCAGACCAGACTGACGCCGATGGCGCGGTCTTGGACGATATCAGCGTGGGCGGCGTAGTTCATGAAGAGAGGCAGGATTCTCTCGTTGCCTACAACGTTGAAAAGGAGGCTATTGCCGAGGACATGATTCAAACCGAGGCCGACAACAACAATGTTGAAACCGAGCTTGTTGCAGTCGATGCGATTCACACCGAGGAAGACGCTGTCTCGGAAAATGCCGCCCAAAAGGTACCCGACGATGACCTCGGCGCAAGCGCGGAAAATGAGTTTCTTGAAAATTCGACCACTGAAGGACAGGCGCCGCGAGGGGATATCCAGTGCGAGTCTGACGAAGAATTGGAGCCTGCCGTTGAGCGGCATGGTTCACAAGACAGCGCTCGTAGCAATGCCGGCTTGACGCTGCAACCAACTCAAATCAAGGTAGAACTACCGCTTCTGGCTCAATCTCTACTCGACGACTACTCTACCGTAGTTTCGGAAGTAGTGGACCATATTCGCGGCGAAGAACAGTCCTTCGGCTCTTATCACGTCGAGTTCACTGATGGACGCGTTGAAACTGTGAGTTTATTTAAATCACCAATTTCATGAATGCACCTCGGCAGCACACCGCTATCACGTTACTTTCGCATTCTCATCACTTTTGTTTATACAACTTCTCACCTCTCGGTCTCTTGGCCACCACGCATAAGTTCCCCATCGCGCTGCTGCCCATCCTCGCCTCTCATTAACTTGACTCCTCCACACTACTTTCCCTAACTCTATTCAATAACATTTTCACTTCTTAAAGCCATCTTCATTTTGCGCATGGGTTGTCCTCACCAACATTATCTAACGAATTCAAGATTTCCTATGACCATCTTCTCGACTTGAACAACGGTCAATCCGCACTAGACGATTTCTTGAACGGCGCCAACATGGGCGAAAACTCAAGAAAACGCAAATATGGAGAGAATGACTGGGGCTCTGACTCTGGATCAGAAATAGAGGAAAATCAATCTGATGGCATGGAAATTGATGGCGCCGATAGCGACGAATCAGTGAAACAATTTCCTCGACGTTCCTCACGGCGAGCCTCACGAAAACCAAAGATTGTCATAACGCGACGTCAAAGCCTCGAACATTCTGACGAAGGAATCGGGCGACCGTCTCGCTCAGCTAGGTCCTTGCGTCCTCGTGCCAGCATTCCATCATATTATGGCCCTGATCCTGGTCGCGAAGTCCCTGAAGGTCGAGATGAAGTAGGCGATGACGATTTCAGGCCTGTCATATCTGATATAGCACCACCAAAGAGGGGCAGACGTCCTACACGAGGGAGTGCAAGGAGGCTGACTCCCGGCCGGCAAAGACCCTCAGGCGGAGGCTCTGACATCGAATTTGAAGCGCCTAGGAGATCCTCGAGAGCGACAAAGAATTTACAGCGCATGAATGACGAATATGACTCGGACGAAGACTTTGAATCAATGGCCGTGGTCAGAGAGCGTGGCGCGCCCAAAGTTGTTTCGGTCAAGGAGATTTTTCAACCCATTAAGCCGGAATCTCCGTTTGCTGTCGCCCATATGCAGAAATGCCATGTTTGCGCCGGCTCCCAGCAACGAGGGCAACTTATTTACTGCCAGGGATGCAGTCTCACTTTTCACAAAGGTTGCATTGGCCTTCGCAGCTCTCGAGAGCACCTGGCTACCAAGGTTGACAAAGATTCGTTTGTTTTGCAATGCAAATTCTGTATAGGAGTCTACACTTCCAGAGATGATATCGCACCGAGATACGATATGTGTCAGCAATGTAAAGGCCCAGGTGTTTCTTGCTCAGCATTCACCACAAAACGCACGGCACGTCAAGAAGAGAAGCTGCGCGAGGAGAACGACGGCGTTGACCCTGTGACGCCCGTGGCGCCTTCACTGATCAACAACAGTGACAATGTACTTTTCCGCTGTCAATCATGCCACAGAGGCTGGCATCAGGATCACCTCCCAGTACCAGATGGCATCCAGTCTGACATTGACGGCTATTCTAAGAAGTGGCGCTGCTCAGAGTGTCTCAGCGTCACGCACAAGATCCATCGTCTCGTTGCGTGGCGTCCAACTGAAAAACATTTGCCTGTCAAGGGACAGCAGCCTCCTTCCTGGCATGTGGTCCCCGATGATGAGAAAGAATACCTCATCAAATGGGAGACCAAATCATATGCCCATTGCACTTGGCTTCCTGGCGCTTGGGTTTACGGCGTTGCTGCGTCTCACTCTCGCAAAGCATTTGGGAAACGTGATCTAGAACAGAGTATGCTGAAAATGACAAAAGAAGACGCGATTCCGGAGGAGTTCCTGGCACCAGACATCATTCTTGTTGCCAAGATGGACCACTCGGCGCCCAATCACCACTCCAAAGAGGACATGCTCGCCAACATCATATATGTCCGTCGCATATTTGTCAAGTTTCAGGGCCTTGGCTACGAAGATGTCGTCTGGGATACGCCTCCGATGCCAGACAACAGCGCTCTCTACACTGCATTCGTTGACGCTTATAATGAGTATGTGAATGGCAAGTATTTTGAGGCAGGTTCGCAAACAACAATTCGAAGACGCGTCGAAGAGTTCAAAAATCAAGAATTTACGCCGCTGGACGCCCAGCCGAAAGGAATCCGCCGCGGCAAATTGATGGGCTATCAATTGGAGGGACTGAATTGGCTTCTTGAAAACTATCATCACGGTCGCAGTGTTGTCCTAGCCGACGAAATGGGCCTGGGAAAGACCGTGCAGGTTGTAAGCTTGGTGACAAGCCTGGTGCAGGATAGTCCCAAGGTAGGCTCTTCTCGTCGCTCAAGGAGGTGCACGCTAACTGTTATAGTGCTGGCCCTTTCTCATTGTCGTCCCCAACGCTACGTGTCCCAACTGGCGGCGCGAGTTCAGGCAATGGGTACCAGATCTGAGGGTCGTTGCCTACCACGGAGGCAAGGAATCCCAACAGCTGACGTACCGTTATGAGCTCTTCCCTGAGCATGGAGGCGCTATGCGAGCCCACGCTGTCATCATGTCTTATGATTCAGCCCAAGATCCTAGAACTGCAGCGTTGTTCAAGTCGGTCAGATGGGCTGGTCTGATCGTGGACGAGGGTCAGCGCCTCAAGAATGACCAGAATCTTCTCTATCAAGCTTTGCGTGGAATGAAGATTCCTTTTCGCCTTCTGTTAACCGGCACACCCCTACAAAACAATAAACGCGAACTATTCAATTTGATACAGTTTATCGACACCAAACAGGACGCTGCAAAGCTCGACGCCGAGTTCGAGGTTCTGGACAAGGAGACGCTGCCCCAACTGCACGACAAAATCAGACCATATTTCCTTCGGCGTACCAAGGCCGGTGTACTCAAGTTTCTTCCGCCGATGGCCCAGATCATCGTGCCAGTTACCATGACGGTCGTTCAAGAAAAACTGGCAAAGAGCATCATGTCCAAGAATCCGGAGCTCATCAAAGCTATATTTGCGGAAAGCAAGCTCAAGAAGAAGAATTATGATCGAGGGAGCCTCAATAATATCCTTATGCAGCTGCGCAAGTGTCTTTGCCACCCTTTCATGTACTCTGAAAATATCGAGGAGAAACACCATGACCCAGTTGTTATGTTTCGCAATCTCATCGAGGCCTCTGCAAAGCTACTTCTTCTCGAATTAATGTTACCAAAACTCAAAGAGCGTGGCCACCGAGTACTCATTTTCAGCCAATTCCTACAGCAGCTTGACATCATAGAGGATTTCCTGATTGGCATTGGCCTTGACTATAAAAGGCTTGATGGTGGCATGTCAAGTCTTGAAAAGCAAAAGCGAATCGACGCTTTCAACCAACCGGATTCGCCCCTGTTTGCGTTTCTGCTTTCCACCCGCGCTGGTGGCGTTGGCATCAATTTGGCAACTGCCGATACTGTCATCATCATGGATCCCGACTTCAACCCGCACCAAGATTTGCAGGCTCTCTCTCGAGCACATCGAATTGGACAAAAAAACAAGGTGCTGTGTTTTCAATTCATGACCAAAGACACCGTCGAAGAGAGAATTGTACAAGTTGGCAGAGGCAAAATGGCTCTGGATCATGCTCTTATTGAAAGCATGGATGACGATGAGCTAGAGGGTGCGGATTTGGAATCAATTCTAAAGCACGGTGCCTCTGCGCTGTTTAACGACAATTATCAAAAGACCAAAATTCAGTATACACCGGCGATGGTGGATGATTTGCTCGATAGGTCGCAGATAGAGCAGGCCAGCGTGGAGGAGAACCCCTCCGGAGAGACACCGTTCGCCTACGCCCGCGTTTGGGATTCCGACAAGGTCGGATTCGACACCCTTCCAACAGCCGAGGCCGAGGCTCCAGTGCCTATCGATTCAGGTGTATGGGACAAAATCATCGCACAGAGAGAAGAGGAGGCTCGCCGCAACGCAGAAGCCAACCGCGAAGTTCTCGGTAGGGGCGGCCGACGCCGCATGGTATGTCGCCACTACATAGATATAGTGGGCTCGATTAACCTGAAACTAGAAAATTGACTACAACGTAAAGAACGGTGCCCAAAGGGAAGCTGCGGACCGGGGAACATCTAGCGACAGTGACGAGTTCTCCGGAGGCGACAGCTCCAGCGAATCCGAAGATGACGCGCTTGGAAAAGGTAAAAACCGCCGAAGAAATTCAGCACAGATACCCACACCCTCACCGACCCCAACCAAGAAGAAACCGACCAAGGGAAGAGAAGTTAATAGTATCCCCAAACAGAAGAGCAAGAAGCCGGCCACCACGAGCTCGCAGAGCAAACAAACACGGCCCAGCGCCCCGCCCAAGTCGACCGAACCCAAGTCACAGCAATCCCCTCCCGACGCAAGGGGCCAATCAAGGTAACTTTTGCCCAAAATTCGCCCGGTGTCGTCGGGGCCCAACCACGCGGCAGGGTTCCAGAGGGCACAAACGCTGCCAGTGGTCAGGCCGACCAGCAGCGCAGGCAGCCCGTCTATGTCACCAGCACGAAGAAGCAAGTGCTCGGTACTGAGCCTCTGCCTCCGCAGACCTCGCTTGTGCCAAACGAATTTTGGCGCTACGTATCTCGCCTGGGATCAGAGGTGGAAGTTCGCGTGGCTATTGACGAAGTGGCCCGCAACAAGGAGCAACGAATAGTGAAACAAGTACGGCTATATGCCCTGCATGAGAAGCTGAGACAAATGTCTGCAGACAGAAATATTGCTTCTAGATGATGGCTTGCGCACCGAGTATTTTTCTACTGATAGCTGGACGGGGCGTGAAGAGCTGATGAGGCTGCCGATGAACGTCTGAGATAGATTTTGCTTATAGGGTTGGCTATTATTTCTGATGTCGCTGGACCATACCTAGACCACATCAAAATGCATTACTACTGATTTGCCTTTCAGATTTGGCATTGCCCGGCCTGACGTTTGCCTCGCAGTGGCCCGCCTGCAGCCAGCCAGCCAGCCCAGGCAGCCATGCGTGGCAAGCCGTGTCAAGTGCCCAGTGAACATGCATACCGTGTCGTGTGGTGACTCCTCGGTGTGGTATACATTCAGTCACGCTTCTTCTTTCTGTTTGGAAGACTTTAACTGCACAACTACACACAACGCTTGCTACTTTCTGCGTTTATTACCTATACAACGTCACTCAGCGGGCGCGCTGAGGCTTGTGTCACGCTTACCAGCTCTCGGACCAGTGCGAGCGGAATCGTCAGCGCAAAGACCAGCTCAAAGGCCATTCGAAGATCCAGCCTCTCCAATTGTATTTTAAATTGCATCAAACGCATTTGTTTTATAATATCCGCATCACGAGACCGCGTTCGATATGGCGTTTTCTGACGCCCGGTCTGCGTCGCAGCTCGAACAAGCACCATTCTCGAAAACACCACAGCCCAAGGAACAGCAAGGCGGCTACAGCATGAATAGGATCTGGAATGTGCAGCACTCGTCGACGAGCTCACCCGACAACACATCGCTGAGCTCGCGTGGGAGCCTGCAGCTGGATGGCATGAGCAGCTCGACGACTACCAGTCAGCACACGTCGAGCTCGTCGCGAGCGAGCGTTGGTTCGAACTTTGAGCCTTTGCCAGCGGGTGCCGGGTTTCAGAATTATGCATTTGAAGGGAGTGTATCGAATGCTTACAGCTACTATCTCGATCGCGGCAATGGGCAGTTTACGAGGTTGATACCGGCAGATATGCTACCTCCGATGAAGGGGGTTCCGTCACGAGAAGAGGAGCACGATGGCATGGTGATACTTCAACCTATCGAAAGATTGCATCTCCAAAGTGCAAAGGACAGCCATCAAGTCGCCGCTTCCAAGGTAAGCAGCTGACATTAAAAACGACTGGCCATCAGCGACTGATGTTGGTAGCAACAGCCGTCGCCTCTGCCAGACAATCTCCAGGTAATAAGGCATCTTTTCATCGTCTTCAATATTGCACACTGACAGCAGGCCGTATAGAACCAAATCGATTGCATCGTTGCCACGAGCCCCAAATCGACCAGAAGGGTCAAGATATACTGCGACAAGTGGATACACGAGGGCGTTTGCGCTTTTACGCAGCAGGGATGCAAATTCAAGCACGAGATGCCCCGAGACGAGGCCACGCAACGATCTCTTGGCCTCTTCCACGGGTTTCCAGCGTGGTGGAAGAAACGCGCCGAGGAGCAAAATTCGCCGCGTCGAGGCCTAGACCTTGCATCACAGTCAACCTCGCCAGCGCGCCTGGGGTCTGCAGCACCACAACTAGGCAACAATGATCCATCGCAAGGCCGCAGTCATCACTCGGGTGCCAGTCTTGAGCAGCAGCGCATCCTGCCACCGAATGACCATTCGTACGCGCAAAACAACTTTGCGACAGCACCGAATCACTGGAGAGCCTCGGGTTCGCAATGGATGCAAAACGGCATTGTGCCATTCGTTCGAGGACCTAGGCGTGCTTATTAGGAAAACACGAGGGTGGTACATTCGTTCGTTGCTGCAGGGAGAGGAATTGGTTGAGAAAGCATTTTGCGGGCAAACGACGGTTCAATAACTGCTGGCCGCGAGGCACAAACAAGTCATGGTTAATAAGAGGAGATGGGACATAATAGACTAAATGTATAGTAATGGGGAAGTTCGGCGCTTTGAATCGATATTTTTATATTTTAGTAGAAATAAACCGACATGTTCGTCAGCTGCTGTAGTGAATGTGTGTAGCTCCATAGGTAGGCCGCACCTAAGTTAGGTACTGAGTAATTACAGTGCCAATGAAATTTACCTTAGACCCACTGCAGGTGCAATTGTGAGATATTGCGCTGTGACAGCACTGGCGGGGTAGCTGTTGCCTGAAGCTCACTCCGGTTTAACATCGGCGAGCTCTTTCAGATCTCACAACCCCCACCAAGCACATCGATTGTGATCCCTCATTGTCCAGCCTCTTGGAAGAACAGAACATGCTCGATTGAATCAGTCTACAACTTCGGTTCTTGATCTTTGATTCGGGATAATCATCGCCGCGAGGCCCCATTGATCGGCGGAGGCTCACCCTTTCCACGCACCACCAGACCATCCTCAGCATGGACAACGCTATTGCAACTCTCAACAGCCTGGCTGACCTAAGCGCCATCGAAAGCGTTAAGAGATGCGATACTGAGATCAAAGGCTACATTTCAGGCGCTAGCAGTATTCATCGACTGTCTAAGCAGGAGCTGATCGAGGACCCGCGACGAGCATTCGAGGTAGGTTATGTCACGACGACGCTGTGAATACCCTTGCGGCTGACCGTTGCTGTTCCGCGTCAGGTTATTGATCCCTCCAAAAACTCCATCGGATATCTATTCGTCATTGACATGGTTATGGGCTCAGCGTCAAGCAAACACAATAAAGATATGCTCGCCGACAAAATTGTGCATTTCCTGACGCGTTTCGACCCCCTTCAAATTCGCTACGTCGGCACTACGTTCCGCTATTTACTAGATGTGGTTGCTTCTGGGGCCCTTTTTCCGGTCAGTCAGTCATCAGATTGCGTAGAATACATGCTGACCTGAGTGTAGCCGGCTGTCGCTCTCGAGCTGCTAACAACTGCAATCCTCCGCCTCGACCCGACCGGAACCATGTTCACATCTACACACCTATACCTCGCGAAGATGGCCGTCGAGTCAAATATTCTGGAGCCAGCGCTTGAAATTTTCGACAAAGAAATCACTTGCTACCCGGTCATGTCGTCCAATCGTGAAGCACGAGAGGCGCGAGATCCACGGCCACTATGCGACCCCAGCCTCGGTCCTGCAGCATACATTTCCACAGCCACAGGTCTCACAGAAAGCTTGAAGAGCAGCTCCGTGCTGGAATACAATTACTTCAGATATCTCGCGTATTCTAGTCGCCGAGACTGGCACAAGGCCTTTGCCGCCCTAGAACAGGCCATCACACATCCTGCTAGAGACCGCGGTGTGAGCAAGGTTATGGCGGAGTGTCATAAGAGATGGATATTAGTCGGGCTTTTGAACTCTGGCAAAATGCCCTCTCTTCCTTTATACACTGCAGCCCAGCCTACAGCGACCTACAGCTCACTCAGCGCCGAATACAGAGAACTTGCGAGTTTGTTTGTCTCTTCCAAGGCGAAAGAGCTCAAGGAAAGGGCAGAGCACAACGAAGCAATGTGGCAAGAAGACGGTACTACGAGTCTGGTTATTGAAGTCTTGTCTGCATTTCAAAAATGGCAGATAATAAACCTGCGAAAAGTCTTTACCGAAGTTTCCATCAGCCAAATTAGGCGCTTGACCTGCAGCGCTCAAACAGGAGAGCCATTAGAAACAGATGAGGATGTCAGTTCTCTGATTAGAGGTATGCTGTCTTCTGGTATGCTCAATGGAACCTTGGACATTGATAGCAGCTCCGGGAGCTTTCTCAAATTTGGTGGCGCTTCTGCTGTGTTGACGGAAGAAGATTTTGCACGCGAAATTGCTACCAGTCACGCCCATATTACGGCTCTCAACAAGCAATACAAGGCTGCAAATGACCGACTGAGCGAAAAGAAGGAGTATGTTAAGTACATGCTTCTTGAACAGAAGAGGACGGAGAAGGAGGGTCCCGATGCTGGTGTTGGCTTCGACAGCCAGATTGAAGACGAAGACCTCATGACAGGCATCATGGCGCACGGTTAGGCAGGCCTGAGCACAATACATTTTGTGAATGCATAATACACTTGGTGGGTACATTCTAGTTGCATAATGATAAAGATGATGATTTTTTAGATTCTAGCGTTTGGGGAAGCTCGTGAGTTTTGGCCATACAACAGCCTCGACGTCTCCGCACAGCCATCAGTGATAACTATGAACCTTGTACGACGATATTGTGGCTTTGAAATTTTTTTTGTACAGCCATCAGTATTGCTTGGGAACCTTTTCAGCGAACCTTGGCGCACCCTTGCCTTGTGTCTGCGGTATGGTATTCCATTTTTTTTTTGAAGAGTATTTTGAGGCGTCAGGACTGCGACACCCTCTTTGGCTTTAAGACCTGCGATATAACATTTTCTTATGTAAATTATTATTTCGAGGCGTCGAGATCCCCATTTTTATCTTGCTTGAAACCTGTTATCTAGCAATTCCTTTCTGTGAGGCTTTTTTTTTCCCGAGGCGTCAGGACCCCAAGTGTCCCCGTGGCTTGATACCTGCCATCTATTTTCCTTTAGTGAGTTCTCTTTTCTTTTTGAGGCGTCGGGACTCCCGATATCCCGTGGGCTTGATATCTGACAAATAGCATTTTCTTTTGTGAATTACATTTTGAGTCGTCGAGACGCCGATATCCTCTTGGCTCGATACTTGCCATCTAGCATTTTCTTTTGCGAAATACATCTTGAGGAGGCGTCGAGACCCTGATATGTTGCTCTCAGTCCCTCCCATATAAAATACTCTATTGTAAATCTCTCTTTCGAGGCGTTAGGCAAGCCTCTGCCACCGATACTAGCTCCGCTGTCACTAACACAGATTTTGACGCCACACATACGCCCTCGACGACAATTTTGGTAATGTAATCGAATCGCCTGTGCTAAATTAACTTTTTGCTCCAAGACGCTGTCTACCACGAAAGGTTCGTCTTGAGACTGCTGCAGGTCACTGCTGCAGCAGACTTATGACAAAGAACTATAAGAGGAGGCCATGCCCCCTTCTCATCTCTTTCCCACACCCGCAAACATCACTGGTTGTCTCTTGTCTTGATTCAAGCTACAAGTTCCCTTTCCTCACTTACAACAATACCTTTCTTACAACTATACCTTTCTTACAATTATACCTTTCCACAACCATACCCTCTCAACAATCAGTACCTTGCTCGTACCCCATCAACCAAGTGTAACTTGCTCTTCGACCTCTAGCTACCAGCTACCATGGTCTCGGTCAAGTCAATCGGTGTCAAGGGCCTGGCTGCCACTTCGGTCGGGCTCTTTTCTCTCGTTAGTTGTGCTCCTATAAGCGCAACCGACGCAACCAGCATCACTGAGGCTATCACTGGTAGCACCAATGTTGCTACCACTTCCAACTCGCCATCAGCCCCAAATAATACGCTCTCGCGGGAAACGACTGGTTCCGATGATGATCTGCTTCATGATCTTCCTCAGATTCCGAATGCGAATGTTTCTGACAATGCCGAGGTGTCGGGCGAGTTGGTAAATCGAGTTGCCGGCCTCTTTGGCGTAACCAGTAAGTAGAACAGCACTTTTCTTCTTTGCATGGTTCCTTACGTCGCCTTGTCCGATTGCTGTTCTAAAAGCCGTGGAGCCGCCTTGCTAATACATGTGTAGCCGCCCAAATGATCAGAGTTCAGCTTGAAAATACCGACCCGGAGCTCGCCGAGCCAGCGAACGGCGTCAGCCCAGGCCAGGCCACCTCCAAAATCGCCAACTTCAATGACAACTTCAAGGTCAACCTCCAGCATATCGGCGGACCCGACGAGCCTGGATCCGTGAAAAACACGGCGGCCGAGGAGGCCCATGATGAGCGCGTTAACAAGCATTTCATGAGACAAAGACAATCGAGGGAGAAATTAATGGTTGGCCTCGTCAACGGCACCCCCTACACCTGGAAGCGCATCGGAATAGAATTCAATGACATGGATCGGAAGATGTCGCAGACCTTTCGCGAGATCATCCTGCCTGGCGAGCCCTTTGCCGCCTACGCCTACACTCACGACAAGAAAGCCAAGGCCATGGTGCAGTACGAGCTCGTGGGCACCTCGGAGAAGACCTGGTTCACGCTCCGCATCTCTTCCGGCGAGCCGCACCAGGTCACAGTCGAGTACGGCGGTGCCTTGGAGACAGTCGCCAACGGCAACGAGGGCAAGCGTGGTAGCGTTGTCGACCTCAACGTGGACCGCGGCGTGGCCTGTGCCACCTTTTACCTGACGGGCTCTGAAGGCCGCTTCCTGTCCAACGACGCGCCTGTCAACTGGATGCACACCATGCTAGAGGAGATTGGCAACCACACCCTCCGCGAAATCATGCTACCGCGCTCCCACCACGCCGGCATGTACACCCTCAACGGCGGCGATGGAGTTGGCTTCGGCGGCCGCGGCAACACCTGGACCCAAGACTACTCCGTGTACGATCAGCTCAAGATTGGCGGTGTGCGCGTGATTGACTCGCGCCTGGTGCTCACGCGCAGGGACAAGAAGGTGTTTGAGAGCCACGGCAGCAAGGTCGCCGGCGCGTGGCACGGCTCGCTCGGCGTCTCGCACGACTCCATGATTAAGCAGATTAACCGCTTCAACGATGAATACCCCGGCGAGCTCATCATCATCGACGTGGACGGGCGTGAAATGCGCGATAACAAGAAGTTCAATCAGCTCGATGCCGCCGGCGTCGCCCACGTCGTCGAGAGCTTCAAGCGCCTCAAGCACCGCGCCGTGCTCGTCCCCGGCGAGGACATTGCCCAGATTCCCATCAACCGCCTCATCGGCGACGGCAAGTCCGCCGTCATCATCCGCATGGAGGAGTACCGCACCCGCAACCTGCCCGGCGAGGGCTACCCCAGCGCCACAGAAGGCTTCATCACCAACAACGAGCTGCCCTACCACAAGCACTGGAGCAACATGGACAATGCCGAGAAAATGCTCAAAGACCAGACCGAGAAGCTATTGGAGTACAAGGACGGCCGCTTCCGACAGCTGTACGTGTCCGACTTTCTCCTCACGCAAAAGGGCATCGCCGTCATCTTTGGCAACCCCATTCGAGTCATCAACGAGGCGGCCTGGAAGAAGCTCATCGAGACGTTTTGGGGCGTCTTCCGCAAGGACGTCTTCCCCAACTGGCTCGCCATGGACGCGATTCGCGGCAGCGAGCTCAGAGGCATCGCCATGACCGTCAACGAGTGCTTGGTCGCCAAGCGCTGCGGCAAGCTGGGCGACCGCGCCCCCGACGCCGAGGATATCAAGGTAAGACAAAAACGCTCATCGCCGACGATCTGGCCAGTATCCAAAATGCTAACACGTCGCAGCTTGCTCACACCACCATGACTGCTAATGCAACCACGACGTAGTCTGCTGATCCCGACAAGTAAATACACACGGATCAGCAAAGGTGGCAAGATGGTGGCCGATTTCCGTTTGAGGCGGGCACTTTTTTTAGTGGTTCTCTTGCAGCGGCACAACATCGCTTTCCTGCCTCTCTGCATGGACGGGGGACTCTTGATTCTCTTGCATACTTTTCCGAATTTCGCTTTTTTTTTTTTTAAGATTGACAACTTTTATGCTTTTAGATTTTGCATTTGCCTGGCTTTGGGATGGAAAGATCAATCATTGGATCAAAAGCAACTGGGGAGTAATTTGGTCTTGGGTCACGCTTGGGAGTTTGGAATTTTGGAAACCAGTTTTTTGACAACATTGAAACGACAAAAAAATAAAAATAAAACATAAAAATAAAAATAAAAACAATAAAAACTACAAAACCACAATTTTACACTTGTTCGTCTCAATCGTGCCTCTAACTGTTCTCTGAGTGCAATGTTCGCTTTTCCCCGCACAAGGAAATTGTGACGGCCAACTCCAAAGACTTATCTTCTTATGCTCATGTAGGTTTTAAATAATGAATTATTGTATTTTGCCTGTACAAATGCTCATATACAAAAGTGTCCAATGCCAAGGCTAAAGTTCAGAAATAAATTCGCTGTGTCTAATGCAGTGATTCGTGTTACCTGTCCAAACGCCAAGTTGTGAATGCAAAAAGCCCATTCCCATATTATACCAAAGTCTAGTTCTCAGTCATTTGACATTTATACCGGTGTGCCGCTACCCTTGTTTCGCCTCAAGAAGCGAGGAAGCTCGCCTTTGCGGTTGGCGCTGCTGCTCGTCTCGGCCATGCTAGCATCTGATCGCTTCGACGCGGCCGATCGCTTGATGCGCTGGGGGCGACAGAAGCAGCCCATGGCCGAGTGCAGCAAAAATGCGACGACGGTGAGCACGGAGCCAATCCACATGAATGCAAACATCTTGACGCCAATCTCTGCGCTAATGTTGAGCTGGTCCTGGGCGGTCAGGGCGATCCTGGCGGCGACGCTAATGACGGTGGCGATGACGGAGGCGACAACGAGTACAATGACGGAGAGCAGACCGATGATGGAGAGGAAGAGCGAGAACAGGCGGCGGCGGGTGGCGAGGGGCGTGAGGAGGAGCAGGACGGCGTTGAGGACGGTACCGGCCATGAAACAGCCGTACATGACCTGGGAGCCGATGCGCAGGAGCTTGAGGATGGTGATGACCTGCGAGGGGAGAGCAATCCTGGCACCGGCGAGCAGCTCGCTAACGAGGACCTCGACGGGGTTGAACCAATAGAATTGCTTTGGCCGGGAGCAAAAGGTGACGCCTCTGGGCCGCAGGTTAGCTTCGGCTTGTTGCACAAACGGTTTCTATATTTGGGACATACTCATCGACATAGCCTTCGCAAAAGTTCCACAAACCAACAGAGTAGAAATCGTGCAGGCCCAGACTGCGAGCGACCGAGTTGAGCAGCTGTGAGTTGTCGACGGCAATGGGAATGATGTGGGAGACGTCGAGCTTGAAAAAGTAAATGTCGTTGAGGACGCCGTTGATGTGGGTGTTGCCGATGAGGACGAGGACGAGAAAGGGAATGGTGATGAGGTATAGCAAGGCAGCAACCACGGTGGTGTTGCGTCGCGCGTTTGGGGGAGCCATGATTGTTGTTGTTGATATGAATAGTGCACAGCGGCCTATCGTGGAGGCGTCGTCGGGGAAGGTCTCGTTTGCCGCTCAGCGTCGATGCATATCCGTCGCTGCCTTGCCTTTGAGAGTACTATTGGATCGTGTGCTTGCTCCAATTGCAAAGCCAGCTTCACAGCAAAGAAGACAAAAAAAGCGAGTGTAGATGATGGTATGGCGTGGGAAAGAGAGAGGAAGAGAAAAAGTGGCTGTGCCGTCATCACCAGCGAGAGCGAGGCAGAGGCAGAGCTTGTGAGGAGAGAGGCCAGTGGGAGGTTTCAGTGGGGGAAAGTAGAGACAGCTTAGCGTTGGAGGCTATTTAGGCAGGTACAGAGGGATTGGAAGGAGCCCGACGCCGGTAATAAAATTTTCGCTATTAATTGCACTAGTGAGACATTGCTTGCCATGGATCTTAAGCGTAATGGAGACTGTTGACATTTTTTGTCAGAGCAGAAATCAAGGAAGCTCTTGATTAGGTTCATTGTTGCATGACAAGCAAGGACCGCTTGGCACGCTAGAAAAGGGGATGTTGGCCGACTTGCTTCGACAACTATTACCTAGTATTTGTATCAGTATTCGTATTACAGAATCAAATAACGAGCAGTCATCGGTCAATACCATGTGTGTGCTGCCAAATATACACTACATCTGCAGCAACAATCCAGTCCTCCTAGGTCAGGCGCCAACGTCTGCAGCGGAGATTTTATGATTACGCGTCCCTGATTCGTCACGATCCGCCGCCCGATGCATTAGCCCGACTTGTCCGAGTCTAAGACTATTAGATTAACAGTCCTTTTTTTTCCACGGCGATCTCCATTGATGTGCACGACAAAATCAGATCCAAAGACAATAAACCCCCTTTTTTTCCCTTGTCTTTTCTTTCTCCCAAAAAGTATAACACGTCCATGAGGTCATGACTGCGTTAAAACAGCCTAGTGGCCTACGTTTCTGGGCGGTTGCGTTATTCTGCGGAGCTATCCAACTCGGCTCCGCTGCTGTGAGGCTCAGCTAGGACGGCAGGGCAGGACGGCAGGACGGCACGGACGGGTGGGTTAAGGCTTGTCAGCGCCTCGCAAGATCGTATTCGACTGCAATGTCTAAATAATTAAAGATTTCATAGTGCTCTTGGCTGCACACAAATCCAACAATACCAGCGATATTACCTTGATTTTTATTTTGTTAATGTGTGAAAATCAGCTCAATAGCCAGGCATCGCAGACTCGTATCTGCGCACCAAGCCACGCCAAGCCAAGCCAAGCCACATCTCCAATAGGCCCCCTGCTGTTTCTGGGCCTCGATGTTCCGCGGCTCTAGGTATTAACTACCTTAGGTACATGCCTACCTACCTAGGTATCGGTATTAGTGAGTGTCAACTGCCGTGCTGCCATCTAGCAAAAACTTTTTCGCATAATTTGTGGTTTGCCCAGCATTCACCGTGCTAGCCAATTGAAACACTCGAGACACAATAGAGTCCAGACCTTGGCTAGCATACGAATTAATCTGTAAGCAAATAGTTTCAACCCTTGCACTGGGGTGCTGGGCATTGACACTTGCCAGTGGTGCCACACTGTCAGTGACAGGGAGCTGCTCACCCTGGCACCCGGTTTCCTAGTTCGACGTCACTACCTAGCGGCCACCAAGGAACTCTCCGACGTCTTGCGGCGTGCCTGCGCGTCTCTAGACATTTTCATTCAACAACCACACCGGATTGGCACTCGTTTGGTGAGCTGCCGCTTTCCTTTTCCCTGCATATTGCAGCTTCTCTTGATGCTGCTGTCCGAACGCATTAGTCGTTGCGAAGTTATACAATTCCATCACCGCCAGCACAAACATCTTCACCACTGCCCTGCTCCCTCGTCATGAGGCTGTCACTTGCCGCCGTCGGCGCCGTCCTTGCCCCGGTTGGCCTCGCTCAGGTTGTCTCCTACAGTGACTCCTCCGGCCTCACATTCTTCACCGGTAGTCGCACCGACAAACCCGCCGCGTCAACGGGACCTCCGTCCAATGCCTATACCAGCTACGGCACGCAAATCACCCTCACGGGCATTAATGATACCACCACGGCCACCTCGACCACCGTCACGACACCCACCAGCACAACCAACGGCACCACGTCTGCCACGCCCACAAATACCCAGCCTTGCAACAACTACGTCGAGTTTTGCACGCGCAAGTACAGCAACATTAGCTTTGTCGCCGCCCACAACTCGCCCTTTGTCCGCCCCGGAAACTCGGGCTCCAACCAGGCCCTGCCCGTCAAGGTCCAGCTCAACGACGGCATCCGTCTGGTCCAGGCCCAGATGCAGTGGCCGACCAATGGCACCGAGCCGCACTTTTGTCATACCTCGTGCGACCTCCTCGACGCCGGCCCCATTGACGAATGGCTGACCGACGTCCGCGAATGGGTCGACGACCACCCTTACGACGTCGTCACCATCCTCCTCGGCAACGGCAACTACTCGGACGCCTCGCTCTACAAGCCCTATATCGAAAAGAGCGGCATCCAAAAGTATGCCTACACTCCGCCGCTACTGCCCATGAAGCTCAATGACTGGCCCACACTCGAGGAGCTCATCATCCGCGGCAAGCGCGTCATCATGTTCCTCGACTACAACGCCAACCATACCGCCGTGCCCTGGCTGCTCGATGAGTTCTCCCAGATCTGGGAGACGCCCTTTGACCCAACCGACCGCGCGTTTCCTTGCACCGTTCAGCGCCCGCCCGATCTGAAGCCCGAAGACGCCAAGGACCGCATGTATCTAATGAACCACAACCTCAATGCAGAGTTTAACGTCTTTGACATTCAGCTCCTCGTTCCCGCCGTATCGCTGCTCAACCAAACCAACGCAGCCGACGGCGACGGCAGCCTGGGCATGGCCGCCAACAACTGTCGCACCGACTGGGGCCGCGCCCCGAATTTTCTCAATGTCGACTACTACAACTACGGCTCCGACACGTTCAATGGTTCCGTCTTCCTAGCGGCGGCCCGTCTCAATAATGTCACCTACAACCGCACGTGTTGTGGCAATGTGTCTGCTGCGCCGGGCCTGACCAGCCCTACCTACTGGGTGGGTGCCGCGGTGCTCACATTGGCTGTATTTCTGAATCTTTGAGACTTTTTCGATCATCTCTCGAGGTGGAGGCATGTTATTATTTTTTGTAGCAGCTGTTTCTATTGAGGTGGATGCCTGCATTTATTCTCTTGGCGGTTGGTTCTTTGGATGCACTTTGTTTCTGGCATTTGCCCGCATCAGCATGGCGTTTAATCGGCTTCTAGCATATTGGGTCCAGTATATTCTACCGTGATTTCTTCTCTGAATATAGATATAATTCATGTTTCTACGACTGTTTTGGTTCATGCCGATCTATCGCTACCAAAGGGTAGATAAATCTTACACTTGTCAAGTCGTCATGACGATCACGATCTGCGGCCGACCGGCTGTGCTTCGCCCAATGAGGTACCTGCACACCCGAGCTACCCAGAAATACGAGGACTGCGATGCAGCTTTCAGCCTCATCAGAAGCAGCGTGAGGCCGCCAACAACTACTAGCAGCCCTGTATTGGTGGCTGCCAGCCTGCACGTCTACCTACACGGGGCTACGTCGAATCTGCCAGCACCTCATTGCTCTTCGTGCCAAAAAAAAAAAAAATGTTGCCAAAGCTCACCATGCCTAATATGCAAAAACAGAAACAAACCAATTATTCCTTTTCGAAATACGTCCGAATCCCGTCTTTAATGTGCAGGCCCGTCACGCCTGGCCCACCATCTCGGGCGGCAAGCCATTTCCTTCACGCTAATAAGAATGAACACACACTCGTTTGGCTACGACGGCTGTAAATTCAAGCGCTAGGCAGCCCTATAATACTACTATAGCGGCAAGGCTTCGATATGTAAAAATACCAAGATGGGAATGATTTCGTCTCGAACCGCTCGTCTGTCTGCTCCTATGAGCCAAGAATAGTAACCCCCCGCGCCAGCCAATCGTGGCTGGTTCGCCCGCCCACTTGCTGGACTTCAGCTCCAACTCCGACGCCCCGGCTGAGGACCAGCTGGGTTCCTCTTTCTCTTTGTCCAAGTCGTTCGTTCCAGTCTGCTTGCTCATTTCTTCATTTTTGTCTCTTCTCGACAAATTTTATTTCTCTCGTATACGCCGGCAAAAATACCTACGCCGGACCCGAATCCGCCCACATCACGGCGCCGTTGCTTAATTTTACTCCAATTTTTATCCGGTAACTACCAACAGCTAGCGCCAGGAACCAGGCAGCTTGCTGCTTACCGCCAGCCTCACCTAAAGACAAGACGTGTCATTCGTGCTCGTCCTTCTGGCGTTCCGACCATGGTTTGGTTTGCAAGGTATGAATCCTCATAGCGAACGAGGCAAGGAGCCTCTGCGCCAGAGCTTCGCCGCCGCCGCTGCTTCTCCCTTTCCTCGTCCCTTCTCAGAGCACGAGCTGTCCCGTCGAGCCTCCAACATTTCCGACGTCACCGATATTGGCATTAGCCCCTACGAGGCATCCACCGTCAGTGAATCGGTTCTCGGCAGCCCGATCCATGCTATTGCCTCGCCGTCGTCGTTGTACAGTAGCGGCGGCAGCACCCGCGCCAGCGTCTCTCCGTTTGGGGACCCCGCGACGCCGCAGCAATTCCGAAGGCCTTCGTGGCGCGGAACGCTCTCGTACGCTGGCTCGCGACGTTACGCGCCGCTCACGGGCGGCAGCGAAGCACCACGGCCACCGCCCAGCCGGCGATCCTCAGCGACGAGCTTTCGCTCGCGGAGCAGCTATGCGCCGACACTGCACAGTGCCATCCCCGAGACGGGCGACGACGAATCCTACGCCATGACACTGCTCTCCCACCCGGCGCCCATGGGCATGATGCCTACATCTTATCAGCACCAGCGCCAGGTTTCGGACGAGATGACGCCCATGTCGCCCGTAGGCTTCGACGTCGGGTCGGCGCTCGGCCCGCTGTCGGCACACGAAAACGAGTACAATGTCCAGTGGCAGCAACAGGAAGCAAAGGGCATGTTGTCCGGCGGTCTGGGCCAGGGTTTCCGCGCGGACTCGACGCTGCGCGACGCTGAGCTGCTCGCATCGCCGAGCAGCGCCCGGAGCCTGTCCCGATCCTTTACCTTTAACCGGGCGTCGCGGCCGCCGACGCGCGCGGAGACGATCAAGACACGAGGTCAGGACGAAGCGGACCGCTTGGGTCGCGTGATTGAAGTCATCATCGAAGAGCCGAGCGCGGACTTGAGCAGCATTGAGGGCGGCAGCATCTCCCTTCACAATGAGTCAAACGACGAGCTGCGGCGCTCCATGTTTCCCAGCGCGGCGCCCAAGAGGCAGATCTTTTTTCCCAAGCCCAACTGGAAGCCCTGGTCTATGAGATGGCCGCACCTCACTCTGCTTGTGCTCGTCTCGGCCGGCCTGGCCGTCATGCAGGAGATTCTGTTTCGGCGCTTCCACAACACGCCCATCCTGACGTTTGTCTCGCCCAACGAAGTGAAGCCGCTCATCTACTTTGCCGTCAAGTTCCTGCCGACGCTCGCCGCGGCCGTATACGGTGTGCTGTGGCAGTTTACCGACTTTGAAGTGCGCCGCCTCGAGGCCTTTTACCAGCTCTCCAAGGACGGCGGCGCGCTGGCTGCCGAGTCCATCAACGTCGACTATGTCACGAGCTTCAACGTCTTCCGGCCCCTTCGCGCGCTCAAGCTCGGGCACTACACCGTCGCCGTCTCGTCCCTCGGCACGCTGCTCGCGGGCTCCCTGGGGCCGACGTTCGCCGCCGCGTCGGTCATCCTGACGCCGAGCCTGCGCGAGCGCAAGATGAATCCCGAGGCGGAAAAGACGCTGACTTTCTCCCCAACGTGGTCGCGTCTTCTGACGTCAACCCTGGCCGTCTGCGCCGTGCTCGCCAGCGTCCTGTTTATCCTGCTGCAGAAGCGCCGGTCGGGTCTCAACTCGGACGTACGCGGCATCGCGGGCCTCGCGTCCATGGCGGTGGTGAGCCACATCCTTATGGATTTCAAAGACATGGACACGGCCAAGTACAACGACATCCACCACAGGCTCAAGTACCACCGCTACATGCTCAAGAACTCGTCGCTGGCGCCCGACGACGAGAACCCCGCGTCGAGCCAGGACCGCGAAAAGTTCGACGACGACGCGCTCGTCCACATGTCGGACAACCCGCACCCGCTGATGCTGCGGCCCGCGGGATGCATCACATTTATCGTCGGCCTGATTGCGTTCCTGGGATTCGTGCCCGCATTTGTATTTACCGACGCCGGGGTCGTGACGGATAAGGCGCCTTGGTTTGCGACGGCGTGGGCCGTTTGCCTCAAGCTCTCGTGGAACAGCATGGAGACGGCGGTGCGTATGATGGAGCCCTACTACATTCTGTCCAAGCGACACGCACCTTCTAAAATCCTCACGCTCGACTACACAGCGCTGCCATTTGGTTATCTCCCGCTGCGGGCGCTCGCCAACGGACACCTCGTCATGTTTTTCGTCGGCTTTGGTAGCATCCTCGCCGAGTTTCTGACCGTCCTCGTCACGGGTCTGACGACGTCGGACGGGCAGGGCTTCGTCAAGGCCTACGTCTCGGAAGGCAGCGACGCCTTGTTCTCCTCCTCCTCCTCCCCAACGGCCGACAACATCACGAGCATCTATGCGGGGCAGGACACGTTTGCGTCGTTTTCAGTGAGCTTTGGGCTGGTCATCTTTGTGCTACTGTACATGCTGGTCGTGGCGGTCATTGTGTTTGCGCGGCGACGGCACCCGTTCCTGCCGCGGCAGCCCAACACGATTGCCTCGGTGCTCGCGTTTATCCACCAGAGCAAGATGTTGTATAATTTCGTGGGCACGGCCAAGCTCAACAGCGCGCAGATGGCGAGGAGGTTGAAGGAGGGCGCGGGCGCGCAGACGACGTACGGACTGGGGTGGTTTGAGGGACGAGATGGGCAGACGCACTGCGGCGTGGATCAGGAGGAGCTGATGAGCGGGTACAAGCATGGCGTGGACTATTCGATGGGGAATAAGCCGTGGAATACGCGGTGGGATGTGCTGTGAAGATGTGTTTTGTCATGTGCTGACAATCTACTGACGGGCTGAATTGACTGTCTTGGGCTTTAATTTACTGTCATTGGGACGCTTCGATAATGTATAAAGTATATATCTTGACGATGGTGTCGATAATGTCATTTAATGATGTACACGGGACACGCTTTATTCGCATCTCGGTTAAGTTTTCGCTACTGTCTGCACAACTCCGTCTCACAATGTACAGGAGGAATAGGTCACTCGAGTCCAATCTAGCAAAAAATAGGTGTGACATGCTCTGTAGTGAGCAAATCGTCTATTGTTCAGGGCCTACGTCATCTGAAGCTGGGGTGAAACGACGGGCAACGGCTGCTGCCATGTGGTAGGCCGCGCACCAAGCTCAAAATTGGCCTGCGACAAGGTACGACGTTTCAGGTTCAACAGCCAGGGTTGCAGAGCCAAACCAACCAGGGAGAAATCTTCATGTACTGGCAAAGACGGCAATGTCATGCCGATGCGGGCCAAGTCCATCCATCCCGTGGGGATTAATCCGTACATTTTCGATTTCATCCACTTTCGAGTCGCTGATGCGGCGATACCCTGCAGCAACGCGGGGGACCGGCAGGGCCGGGAGGTCAACTTTCCGGGGGGGACTGAGACGTTAATGTGGCATGTGGGAATGATACATAGCTTGCAAAAGCGTCTAGAGAGAAAAAAGGTACTCGTACAGCACCTGTACTAGCATCGTGTGATGAGGACAGGACTGGCTGGCTGGTCCCGTTTGGTGTTGACAATTTTGTAGTGCATGCGTACAAGACAAGCCAAGAGGTAGACTACCTAGCAACTTGCTGCAACCCCAAGCAGTCAGAGACTGGGCATTTCTAGGCAAGCAGCTACCAATCTTGTTTATTTTGGTGTTGTGTTTGCTCAAGGGCGGCTTGGCGGCTCGTAATAAACTCGGCTGCCAAGATGTCAGACGAAAGAAGGCTGGGCTGAGGCTGGGTAGCCTGGGCATATGCGGTGGTGGTTGAAAGGGGGAACACGCCGTGTTTTTTTTTTCGGCTCTAGGTTCGCGCCTTTATGCTTGGCGACGCGGCTATGCAAAGCAAAAGGGGGGGGATCTGTGCCTGTTGTCGTTGCCCGTACAGTATTGCAATTATCCCCTCCCCCCTCCCCCCCTTATCGTCTTTTCAGTAATTTTTTCTCTTCGTGCCCTTGTTGGTTATAGCTACAGTTGTAACTAATCCAGGTCAGGCCAGTTCAAGTTGGCCCTCCAGCCCCGTTAATTACCCCTGGCAGTAGCGCAAGCTATTGCCCGTAATTTTACGTTAAAATAGTGGGGACGAGCTGCTTTATACCGGACCCCACCTCTGGACGAGACTGGAATCAAGTTGAGAGCTAAAATTAACTAGTTATTGTCGAAAGTGTTGCGTCTGGTGCTGTAGCGGGGTGCCGAGCCAATGGCTGCTGACCCAGGGACTTGGCTAGCGACGGGTTTCGTAGTTGCGCTGCTGGTAGTTACAATGTGATGGCCAACACATCCAATCGTCCATTATACGCGTAAATAGCTATATATAAGAATAACCAAGGACCGCAGGCATCCCGCTCCCTGTCGTTTTCTCCTCGTCAGTTCTGCGGGGAGCTGTCGGCACTGTATGTCAGTGAGTGGAGAGGGTGGCATACGGGGGAGGACCAGAAGCGCCTGGCTGGGCAGTATAATAAGCTGGGCACGAGCGATTGAGGGTTCAAGAGACAATTGCAACAAAGTTGGTATTGGACTGCATTGTCTAGACTGGCTCGTGGTCGCGACGGCTGGCTGCAGCTGTGGTATATAAAACGGCTGAATACGGCGAGCGGCTCGAGTTACAGAATTGGACGTCTTCCTATTTAGAGTACGGACACTGTTTCTTCTTTTCTTCTTTTGGGTTTCCTTTTTGTCTTGCTCGTCGGTTATTTGCATGCCAGCCAACAGTCGCATACCATGGGAGACCTTCAACAGGATAGGCACACCGTATTTATTAGAGCTAATCTTCTGTTAGTGCCTCGGCGCCAGTAACCAGACATGGCTTGTTTCGAGTACCTCCATCTCCCACCCAACACCAAGGAAATGTCAAGTACTGCACAGCCCATTTTGGCTCCACTTCCCTGGCACGCCCGGTCGATGGATTATCGCCCCCAACCCCGCCAGCCGCCTCTACGTCGCTGTGATTTGCTGCAGATTTGGTGCAGGCCGCAGTGGGCGCCTGCAGCACCTTCAAAGTTCAGCGCTCTAATGCGCTGTAGCATCGAGCAAATGTCGGATCCCTGCACGTTGAGCCAATCATGGTTAGTCTAGCCATAGCCATCTGCCAAGCTCGGCATTGTCTAGCCCAGCCAAATGTGTCCCCACCCACTCACTGTGCAAGGGGCCGCTTCGTTCCTCTGTCAGGCGGCGCAGCCAAATCCATCCCCAAGGAACCCCCCCCTTACTTCCCTGGTAATCAATCATCTTGGCAAGCTGCCGCCTTTTTTCTTCTCCCAACCCATCACCAGCCATTTCGTGATTCATCCTCATCTTCTTCCTTTTCTCAGCACGTTGACGTATTTCTTGACAAAATAAGGGAACCGAGCGGCAAGCGGCAAGCGGCAAATTCTTTGCCCCCCTCCTGCTTCTACACCCCTTTGTCGACACTCGCTATCTCGTCTTCTCCTTTCGTTATTATTTGTTTCTTCATTTTTGAGTCGTCCATTCAACTTACACCCTGCGTTTGTCTTTCTCTGGTAAAAAACATTTTTCTCTTTTTTTCTAAGCGCTTGCGCATCGCTTCTCTTCAGCGTCCTTCGAACAAACACTTCGAGAGCCCACCGAATCTTACTCCCTGACAGCATTCTACGCCCTCGCCTCCGAACGCGACCTCGTATCCTCCTCGCCTCAGTCAAAACCATGCGGTCCTTTCTCAAGGCGCCGCTACTATTGCTAGCAGCCGCCGCCTCTCTGCTCTCGCCCGCTCATGCCGACAGAAAGTTACAGTCTCTCGCCCTCAGCACCTGTCAGGACAACTCGGGCTTCTCCGCCTCTCTCTTCAGGGTCACCTTCACTCCCAACAACAATACCGCTTTTATCTCCATGGTCGCTACCTCGTCCATCCACGGCTATGTCAACTTCGATGTCAGTGTTCAGGCCTACGGCTACCAGATTATTCGCCAGGCTGTCGATCCCTGCAAGACAACCCTCTCTGGTCTCTGCCCCATGGTCGCCGGTAAGATTCCTCTCGACTTCAACCTCAACCTAGGCGAAGGTGCCGCTGCCAACATACCCGGAATTGCCTACGCCATTCCCGATCTCGACGCCAAGGTCCGCGTTCTCATCAACTCCACCGACGGTTCTGGCGCCATTGCCTGTGTCGAGGCCGACATCTCCAACGGAAAGACGGTCGACTTGGCTGGAGTCAAGTGGGCTACCGCCATTATTTCTGGCCTGGCCCTCATCTCCTCTGCCATTGTCAACGGTCTCGGCCAGTACAATACGGCCGCTCACGTCGCCGCCAACTCGCTTTCGCTCTTTGGCTACTTCCAGTCCCAGGCCATTGTCGGCCTCACCAGCGTCAAGATGCCCCCCATTGTCATGGCCTGGACTCAGGATTTCCAATGGTCCCTCGGCATTATTCGTGTTGGCTTTCTCCAGGATCTCACTACTTGGTATCAACGTGCTACCGGTGGCAAGCCTTCCACCATCTTTGACTCAATGCTCACCCGCTCTGTTCTGGTTCAAAAGAGAGGCCTCGACGTGGCCGAGGCTACTGTCAACACCGGCGTCGACTTGTTTAATCGCGCCGTCGCCATGGCCCCCAAGGTCGTCCACTCCATTGCCAAGCGCGCCAACATCGAGACTAGCCAGGGCACATACGTTGTCTACGGTATTCAGCGTGTGGCTTTCCGCGCCAAGATCGAGACCACGAATCTCTTCATGACTGGTCTCATTTTTTTCGTTCTGTTTGGCTTCTTCACCGTCCTTGGTGTCGCCGCTTTCAAGGGCATCTGCGAGCTTCTTGCCAAAAATCAAATCATGAAAAACGACCGCTTCCTCGACTTCCGTAATGGCTGGCTCACCGTGCTCAAAGGCATCCTCTACCGCGTTGCGCTTCTCGGCTTCCCCGGCGTCACTCTTCTCTGCCTGTGGGAGTTTACCCAGATTGATTCGCCCGCCGAAGTTGTCTTGGCCGTTGTTTTTCTCTTTGGTCTCGTCGTTACTCTCGGCTGGGGTGCCAGCAAGGTCATTCGCATCGCCCGCCGCTCCATCGCCATGCACAAGAACCCGGCCTACATTCTCTTCTCCGACCCTCAGGCTCTCAATCGCTGGGGTTTCCTCTACATGCAATTCCGCGCCTCTGCATATTACTGTATCGTCCCTGTCCTTGTATATGCCCTCATCAAGTCCATGGTCATTGCTTTTGGCCAGAATAACTCGGTTGCCCAGGCCATCTGCCTGCTCATTGTCGAAGTTGGCGCTCTGATTGCCGCTTCTGTCATGAGACCCTGGATGGACAAGCCTACGAACTCCTTCAACATCGCCATCTGCGTCATTAACTTCCTAAACGCCGTCTTTCTCCTCATTTTTTCCAACATCTTTAGCGCTCCTACGCTCATGATTGGAATTGTCGGTGTCGTTCTCTTTGTTCTCAACGCCGCCTTCTCTCTCATTCTACTCCTCATGGTCATCATATCTACCACCATCAGCTTCTTCCGCAAGAACCCCGATGCCCGCTACCAGTACATGGCCGACGATCGCGCTTCCTTTATGAAGTCCCAGACCCAACTCAACGGCAACACTGAACTCGATGCTCTCGGTGCCACTGCTCGTGGCGACAAGATGGGTGGCTACAAAGCTCCTGTTGACCTTGACGATGACCATGACTCTCTTCTCGACCCTGGCCGCCAGGATCCTTTTTCATCCAACAATCAGTCGCAGACGTCTTTCCACCAGGGCGGTCAGGGCCCCAGATCGCCCGTCAACCCCTCGATGCCCCTGTTCCCAGGTGCTCGGTCTGAGAGCCCCTACCGCTCGCAGTCGCCAAGTCCATCACAGTCCAACCCATACGGCAACCAGGCGTCCCTGGGTCCTTCACCTCAAAGAGGGCCGATTCCTAACCGCGGGCCGTCTCCACAGCACGGCCGAGCACCTTCGCCGCAGATGAACCGCGGGCCGTCACCGCAAATGCAAAGTCGCGGGCCTTCACCTCAGATGCAGAGTCGTGGACCTCCTCCACAGCAGCGTGCACCGCCTCCTGGCCAAGGCAATTATAGACAACAAAACTCGTCCAGGTAAATAATGCACTCTCGGTTTATCAATCATCACACTAACAAATCATAGTCCCTGGCAGCGTGGAGCGGGATACGACCACTAAACGACTCCTTTGACACGAGTTTCCTTGTCCCGAGTTTGATTGCATAGCTGACTCTAGAGCCTTGCCATGTTGGCCTCGGGCTTGCCATAATTGATAATTGTTGGATGAGCCGCCAATCTGCTTTTTTTGGTTCTGAAACTGGCGTTGGGATGGTTTTTGCGGCGCCCTCAAGTAGTTGTTTCTACCGGTACCTTGTGTATATTTGATATTGGGAAGGTAGAAGCAAAGGATTTTTAGGGTACCTGTCTACGGACAAACAAAGTATTTTATTGCCTTTGGCGAGTCAGTGCAGGTGAAGTGACGTAGCAAAGCATATGGAGTTGGAGGTTTCGTGCAAGTGATTGTTTCTCTCATATATTCATGCTTTGAAATCGTTGACCATGAAAGCATTAAAGCACAGGTTACTAACAAGATTGATGACGGCCCGTATCGTAAACTCAATTCATCCAAGTCGGCACAGACGGAGTCCCGTGTTCTCTACCAGGTGCAGGCGACCTCGCCTGTAGGCCAGGCCGCCCACATTTTTCCGTCGCACAGGTACTCATCGGTCAGGGTGTAGCAGCGCTTGACACCGCCCGGGTCGACCCAGTGTGCGCGGCCCTGCTTCCAGTCCATGCAGACGGAGTGCGTACCGGAGCAAATGGTAAAGGTTTTACAGCCGTCCTTGAAGATTTGTACCTTTTGACAGCCGCACGTGCCCCACCAGCGCAGGAAGTAGAACCATTCGCTCCAGCGCAGCTTGTTGCTCAAGACGTCGAAGCCGAAGCGCGAGTCGGGGCAATTGGACTGGTTGCAGCCGCTGCGGCGCGCGAGGGAGGAGGAGAGGGCCAGGTCCGTCGTCATGTTGAGAGATAGCGAGTCGTCGTCGAGGAAAATGTCGGCGTCGATGTCGACGTCGGCGGGAGTGGGCGACGACAAGGACGACGAGGCCTCGGCCTCGACAGGGGAGGCGAGAAGCTGCCCGGCCAGCGCGAGGACGGCGGCAAGAGGGCCGAGAAAGGATCTCATATTGAAGCTTTGCAGCTTGAACCCGTGTTAGTATAATGACGCCGGGGGGGGGGGGGGGGCGGCGGGTTCAACGAGGAGAAGGAGAGAGACTGACTGTTGAAGGGTTTCAAAACGTTGTTATCGTATCCGAAGATAACTCAGAGCTTGTCTTGTTCGACCTGTTTCCTCCTCCAGATATGGTGAAGTATTCGACCTTTTTATATTCCACGCATCCTGCTTGCTTTGCCCAGTACGGCGCGCAGAACTTGTTGTCTCAGACCTCTTTACAGAGGGCGTTGATGCAAAGCGACCACGACAAAGAAGAAGAGAAGAAAAAAAACGCGCTCGGAGCATGATCGGCTGATGAACACGTCAAGGCTCGACGAGTGTTTGGAATTGTTCATGTTGATCGAACGACCTCGTTTGATGTTTTACGCACGCGGGCGCAACTTGTAGCTTTGCGGTTCTGGCTGGCCGGGCTCCGAGACCTCTTGGTGAGCCGGGCGCAAGCGCAATATCCGACAGGGGTTGTTTGCAGACGGCGTGCAAGGACGGGATGATGCAGTTTGGTTCGATTTGTCGTTCTGGCCATGTTTGACTCAACCCCGCGGTTGATTTAGCGAGTGCAGGTAAAAAAATATGGATTCAATCTTGATGCTGCCGAGCGGGGGGGGGGGACCCAGTGAGCTCGGACCCGACTGTCTTGTCAATTGACAACAAGAATGGTAATCTGGGTTTCTATTCACGGAAAAGTACCTGTTCAAATTGCCGCAACCCTTTTGGAAACAGAAGCGAGCTGATGCGGTGAAAGTCGATCTGCAGAACTCTTCCAAGCGAGGTAGACAAAGTTTTGAAGTGCTTTTCAGCCGTTGAGATAAGCATAACAGCGGAAAAAAGCCCCCCCGCAATCTGAGCTGCTAATCAGCGTCAAGTGCCCGCTGTAGCGTGCAATCATTTCCACTGGGAAATGCTAAATTTAGCCACAAACGGGCCTGCCCGTTCCCCGTTCCGCGCATCGTTTGTTCTCCCCAAACCACCACCTCGATCAAATATGCACTTTACACACGTGCAATCACACCCCCTTGCGCAGTTCGTCCCCATCAACAGCCTATCATGACGACCCGGCTCCAGGAAGCCGATCCCACGCGGCAGAAGCGATGGGCACCCAAAGTCCGCACAGGATGCCAAACTTGCCGGTAGGTGCCGAGCAAGGCCCCCCCTTCCCCCGGTTGAAGTGTCTCAGTATTGACTGACTTGCTCGCCTCGCGCCGTTGTGTGCATGTTAGAGTCCGCCGAATTAAGTGCGACGAGACGCACCCTCGCTGTAAAAAGTGCATCGCCAGAGGACTTACCTGCGCATATACGCTGCGCCATCGCCCCGTTCTATCGGCGTCGCAGCATTCCCGGCCGCTAGCGCCGAAACTAGCACCGTCCTCGCCGTCGTCGTCTTCGTCGTCTTCGCCTCTCGTTGCGCAGGCCGAGCCCCCGAACTGGCATTTCATGGAAGCGATCCGGTATTGTACGTTCCCGCCAACTCCTCAGCCTGACAACACCCTCGGCCGCTAATTGCAATCGCTGGCAGACTGCGCCTTTGTCAGGCCGATCCGCGTGGCCGAGCATGGCACGCACGACATCCAGGACCCGCCGTTTCACACCGGCGACGCCATGGCGGCGCGTTTCGTCTGCCAGATCATTGGGTACCAGGCCGTGACCGTGTCCCGGCGTCGCGGCCGGCTCGTGTCGTTTTGGGAGGAGCCGCAGTTTGCGGCGATGCGGCAAAACTACTCGCGCTACCTGATCGAGTTTCTCGGCATGGTCAACCGCTGCATCCGGGGCAGTGGGAGCGGCGGCGGCGGCACATCGCGCGCATTTCACTACCTCTGGAACTTGCTCTCGTTTGACCTCACGCTCAACGAGTCGCTGTGGCAGGCCCACGTCAAGGGCGCCTTGGCTTATGCGCAGCTCGTGGGTGGTCCTATAGCGGCCCTGAGCCTGCCTGGGCCGACAATCTTCTTTAGACAATTGGTTCTGTAAGCCCTGCTCCTTTGATTTCCACGCACGATAGCACTGCGTGTGGTGGCGCTGACCCAACCACCAATTTAGCCAAGCGATTGTGAGCAATGCCACCAGCCCCACGACGCATCAAATCACCGGTCATCTCGGCTACACTGACGACGACATCAAAACTATCCTCGCTGACGAGGACAGTACGCGGCCCTTTCCAGTAGAGTTGGTCGTGGTTTTGAGACACATTACGCAAGTCCGAGTCCACGCTGCATCTCGGACAAGAAGGATTTCGGAATTGCGGCAACGCATGCAGCATCTGTTTCAACAGATCAACGCTTTTGACCCGCATGCGTGGGCCGACGAGATCGAGTTTTACCGCGGAGCCGTCACGCCCGCCATCGGCCGGCTCTTCCAGCTCGCGACCCGTCTCTACGGCCTCCTCTCGCTGCCCGCGTCCATAGCCGCTCCACAGCCATCCCCGCTCGCGGTCACCAGCCCTGACATTGCCAGTCTGCGCGTCTCGCAGCGCACCGAGCTGCTGGCTTGTCTCCGCGACACCTGGCCGGCCTTGCCAGATACGACCAACATGTCGTGGCCGCTGCTAGTAGCGGGCGTGGCCGCGGCGGACGGCCCGGCAGAGGACAGGGAATTTGTGGCGCGCTGTCTGGACAGGACGTGGCGGAACCCGCTGGGCGATGTCGCGCCGTTGCTGGTGCTGGAGAAGCTGCGGGCGTTTTGGAAGTCGGGCAAACGCGGCTGGGAGGATTGCTTCGATGAGCCTACCCCAAGGTGAAAGGGAGCCAGACCTTGGATAAGCCTGTCCTATGACTTCCAATTCGACTTTTTTTTCAATCAATTGCATTTTCTGTGGAGATGGGACTGTGAGAGAAAAAAGCACCCACAAGGCCAAAAAGAGGTGACTTTGAAAAGGGTTACTATTTGGAGGAATAGATTCCATTTTACAAGGCTGGGGGCCAAGTTCTGCTATTGGCTCGATGTAGCCGCCCAGGATGGCGAAGCCGAATTTCAACGTCCAGCCGCCGACATGCGCCACGCCCCTATTATTCTGCAGCTCAAAGCACCGAAAAACCTGTAACGAGGTCCAATCAATGAGCTCTAGCTATTTCAACACTTGATCTTAGAAACTGTATGCAGGGACAACAATGCAGTTGCGGAGCGGCCACAACAGCAGGCGGAACACCTATCAACGAGGAACATGGCCAGGATCATGAAGCAATCGGACAGAAGGTGTCCCCTCGCATGTAGATAAAAATAGTGTCTGCGGGGGGCTATAGTAACCCTTCAAGGTTCGAGGTATCGAATGGGTGATCGTTGCCCGATAGAGATGTGTTCTCTTCGCATTTAAACACCATGTAGCCAGCCATGTCGTCCTCGCTGACATCCATCCTCAAGAACCTCTTGTATCTACCACACAATCTCAACAAGACAGAAATGGCGGACGTCGCTCTGGGAGTCGTGGGCGTGGCCCCCGTCGTGCTGCAGTACGTATGCCCTCTTGCCCTCAGAATCCATCACACTCTAATCAATAGCCACTCAGAGCGGGCATAGAGACCATCAAGTTCTGCAAAGCCATAAAAAACGCCCCAGAGGACTTTTATGAGCAGGTAGTGAGAGTTGAGAACAACTGGTTGCAGATCAAGCACCAGCTCGACCAGGACCGCACGGATGCCATGACCGAGGAGCAGCGCCAGTCACATCGCGAAACCACCAGAATCACCCTGTACAAGTTGGAGACTGTCCACAAAGAACTGCTGGACATTTCGAAGAGCATTCGGCCGGGTGAGGCCCGGGATAGTGACCTGCATCGCCGCATGCGTGTGCGCTTTGCCTGCAAAAAGCAAGCACTGGTTGATGCAATCGATGTTTTGGAGCAATGGCGAGGACTGCTAAAGGCTTCCAGTGTGTTGGTAAATAGCAGTCAAGAGAGCATGGTTTGCAGCCCCGGACCTGGCATGACGCCCAGCAGCACAGGTGGCGAAAGCGCCACCGTCGTTTGTGGGCAGACGAAGTCATTCGAACTGGGAAAGTTTCTCCCAGCTGAGACTCTGCGTAATGTCAAACGCATCCCCGTTGCAATGTCAAGCTTCTCTGTCATTACCATGAACCAGAACCGATACCTTATCGACGCCTTCAGCTACGACCCGGCTCCGCCGCGTTCGGCATGCCCCATTTCCCGAGACGTCCGAACTCTGGCCCGGAAGATAGAGGCAAGCCAAGACCATCTTGCCGGACTCTTGTCCTGCAAGGGCGTCGTGGCAAGCAACACAACGGGCCCAAGTAGCCTTGCTCTCCTCTTCCGGCTGCCAGCGGGCTTTACCGAACCGCGCAGCCTCCGCGACACTCTCATGTCTACCCCCGCACCGCCGCTCTCAGACATTGTGCAGATTGGACAGAACATTGCCGAAGCCATCAGCCTGGTACATGCCTTTGGATTCGTGCACAAGAACATCAGGCCGGAAACGGTAGTCATTCGGCGCGATGAGACATCTGGCCGGCCGTCTGCGTTTCTGCTCGGGTTTGAGAAGCTGCGGCTCGATCTTGGTTTGACGCACAAACTCGGCGATGAGATTTGGGGCCAAAACTTGTACCGACACCCTAGTCGCCATGGCCAGTCCCCAGTGGACTATTTTGCCATGCAGCATGACATTTACAGTCTTGGGGTGTGCTTGCTCGAGATTGGACTGTGGGAGTCGTTTGTGTATAGCGAGCAAACCGGGTCGTCGTCGGCGACCAGGACACGGCCGTCGGACTGGTTTCAGCAGAACGCCAAGAGATCAGAGGGAGGCAGTCCTGTGCTTCTGAAACAAGACTTGGTGGCATTGGCAAGTGATCTTTTGCCGCGGCGGATGGGATATTTGTACACGAATCTTGTCAAGACGTGCTTGACCTGTCTGGATACCAACAATGAGGATTTCGGCGACGAGTCTGAATTCTTGGATGGCGATGGAATACTAGTGGGAGTCCGATATGTCGAAAAGGTATGTGTTTCATCACTCTGAAGATGAATATAAGCTGATCAATCAGGTGCTTCTTCAATTCCAAAGGATTCACATGTAGATTGCGACAAAATTGTCCAAGGTTGCAAGTTGGCCGGCAGACAGTAGCGCCAATCAGTGAGTCCTTTCTGAGCTCTGAAGAACAGAAGGTGTGGAACAGAAGGTGTGTCGGGGTTATTATCCTAGTTAGCTTTCTTGACTTTATCATGCCGAATTATTCGCCCTCAGAGGAAGCATCGTCCACTTACTTACACGAGGCCGCCTTGCTCGTACCACGTCCGCTTCGCACTACATTGTAGGTAGACATTGACCATTAAATATACACATGGACGAGCAACATATTCCAATAGTAGAAAATTATCCGAATCCCCATTATTAAGTAAGATAAAGTAACAAAACACCCTTGGCTCCCATGTTTTCCATGCGCCAACATTTGCCCGTATCCAACCTCACATTTTCAATTCCTTGCCACGTAATACATCCATGTCCTTTACTCATCCAGCCAGATATAATACCCATCATTCCACCCCGTATATCATACAAGATAATCCAGTATCAAAGATTTGCCCACTGCCTAATACCCAAAATAATAATACTCCTACAAAGGAAAATAACTCAACGACTGCGCGAAAAGAATATCATGTCAAAAATGACACCAAAGAAGAGACTGTAAAAGAAATAAATTCCGTCAAGGTGGAGAAGACGATTCGTGTTCGCTGATTGTTCAGGCTTGTTGTACAGAGGAACATGGCATTGCTTCCGATGCCGCTTGCGAAGAAAAAGAAAAGTTGAAAGGCTTGAAGTGCTCAAGAAAAGATTGGCAAAGGAATTCCAAGGCAATAAAAAGCCAAGGTGCCTCGAAAGTGGATATAATGCTTATAATAGTACTTTTTTCCTGGTTGTCGATGGAAAAAGAAGAAAGAGCGCGGCCATCATGGTGTTTGCGCTCGGGCCAGGTTTCGTGCTTCGTTAGCTGCCGCAGCAGTGCGGCAAGCTGTGCAAACGTCTCCCAAACACCATCCCCAATTGCAAGTTTTTTTTTGCAACTCTTGCACCACAAGGAGATATGATGCATCTCCTTACTCGTTCATATTCGCTCGAGGCAGCGGCGGTCGCTGTAATCCGGCGGTTTGTCAAAGCTCAAACCCTTGCTCGCGGAGCTTTCGGATATCCCCTCCCGCCGCGGCCACCGCCTTCATCGCTGCCTCGCTCAGGCGTCTCCTGCGCTCCTGTGCCTCTTTTTCGCGCCGCGCCTTTGTCTTGGAACTTCCGCTAGGCGCCACGCCCGTCATGAGCACACCGCCGTCATTGGGCGTGAAATTCACGAATCCAATGCCTCCTCCGCCTCCACCACCACCACCACCGCCGCCGCCGACAAGAGTAAACCCACCGGCCTCGTCCGCGGAAAAGCTACCGCTGCCAGCGTCTCGTGACCGCCGCTTCTTGATGCCGCTGCTACTCGGGGTGCCGGGCACGCTGACGCGACCCGAGGCGCTACGCTGCGAGGATGATGCGGCTGACCCGCCGGAGCTGTGCCGCGACTGCCGTGTGCCACCGCCGCTGCCGTTACCGCCGGGCGAGGGCGAGACCGAAGTACCGCGCTGCTTGCGCATCGGACTCGAAGACGTGGTGCGGTGGTGGTGTCGCGCGCCAGAAGACGGGGCACGGGGCGGCCTCGCAGAGCGTGTATTCTCCGTGGGCACCGGTGGCGGCGGCGGCAGGTACGTGTGCGCGTTGAGTGAGAGATCGTGGACGCTGCTGCTGCCGGGGCGCGGCTGTGGCATGTGAATCAAGAGCCCGTTGGGGGCCACGCGACCGGCGTCGGCGTGTACATCGTACGGCAGCTCGCCGTGCTGCGAGTGCATGGCCATATTTGCGTCTATATTCTTGGCTTCAATTGCTCCTCCACCGGCGGCGCCTCCCCACCAGAGTTCCTGCTGGCTACTGGCCGCCGACCACTGATGTTGCTGCGCGCCGTTGTGCTGCTGCTGCTGCTGCTGCTGCTGCTGCTGCTGCTGCCACTGTTGCTGGAGCATGGCGGCGCTGCGCGTCGGCGAGTCCAGAGGCGTGCCGAGACCACCTTGGCTGTAGTACCGCATCTGCGGCGGCTGCGATTGCGGCTGCGGCGCGTGCGTCGGCGAAATCTCCCCGCCAAAGGGGTCCTCAAACTGGCCCGCAACGAAGCCGCCGCTGTTGGCGAGACCGGTATTAATCTGCAGTATAGGGGGGGACTCAGAAATTTGGTGCGCCTGCTGCTGCTGCTGCTGCTGCTGCTGCTGGTGCTGCAGGGCATGCTGAGTGTGGGCGCGGTGAGCGCGGCGGCCGCGGGGGACGGGGGCCGCCGATTGCGCGCTGCCGGGCTTAATGGCCATGGGCGGGTTCTCCATGCTTGGGGAGACGGCGCGCTGCAGGGTCTGGCTGACCTTGCGCGTCTTGCGCATGGTGGTGGCCTTGCGAAACGTCGACGAGAGGGCGTCCACGATCTTCTTGCTCCTGCGAGCGTTGGTGGTGGTGTTTGCGGCGTTGGTGGTGGCGTTGACCGCAATGGCCGGGGCGGCGACGGGCGTCGGCGAGGCGGCGCGATCCGCAAACGTCCCGTCGCCCTTTTTCGGTGAGTGCAGTGAGATGCCCTCCAGACGCTCTAGCTCCGTGTCGGAGACGGTGACGCCGCTGGTGGTTGAATACATGGCTGCGGGGTCCTGCGCGAACATGGCGAGGGTGCTGGGGTCAACATCATAGCCGGCGGCACCGGGGTTGCAGCTCGACGACAGAAAGTCAAATTCGTCTGCGTTGGAGACGCCGGACGAGGTTGTGCTGCTCTCGCCATGAGCATGGTGGTGAGGGTGGTGGTGGTGGTGGTGGGAAGGGTCCATGTAAAACGGCTCGGCGACGGCGACGGTGGCCGACGAGGTGCTGCCGTGGCCGGCCTCAAAGTCGAGAAACTGAGCAAAGAGGTCGTGCTGGGATTCGTCGAGGCCGGCGCTGGGAACGTCGGTGTCAGGCCAGGCGAAGCTGGGGTCCCGGTCGCCCGTGTCGACCGGGTAGGACGAGGTCCAGAGAGCCATGGCCCTGAGGATGTATGATTATATGGAAGGGGTGCGATAGTATCAATCCGTTCAGGCAGGTATTGGCGATGCTGTCGAAGCTACGATGTGACTGCGACAGCAGAGTGGTGAGAGAAGGTTTGGTTCTTGCTCGAGTGTGAGCAGGTTTGTTGGTGACCCTATGAGTTGGAAGTGTATAAGTCAAGGCAGGGCCTCGAATCGGATTGGGTGACTGGGAGGGCGATTGTGACGAGAGAGTCCGGCGTGAAGCGGATCATGCAAAGTGAAGAACAGGCAACCACTGTCAACATGGAGAAGAGGAGTAAGGAAGAAGAGCAAAGGGTAGGGAAGAAGAGAGAGAGCAGTGGGCAAATGGTGTATATCGGGTATTTGTGGGGGGAGAGGGAAGCCGAGCAAGATGAGCAAAGAGGCAAGACGGACGGGCAGGACGGGTGGGCGGGCGGTAGCTGGGGCAGCGACAAGTTGTTGCGAGTTCCTGTCTCCCCCCCTCCCCATTTGCGGGCAACGTTAGCTTGCAAACCAGAGAGCTTCAGCCGTGATTGTCGTTTTCTCTTGGTCCAAAGGCTCTGTGCCGTCTTGTGTGGAACCACGAAACGTTTTGGTCGTCCCCGGCAACGGGGGCGTAAAATTCTTCAGTGGTCTGTATGATGAGAGGGGAGAGTAATGTTTTACTTGCTGTATTTACTATGAGAGTTGGGCAGACAATGGGAGGGGGGGGAGGACGTCAGAGACAGGAATGCTTGGGCGGGAAATGGAGATGCATTCCAGCAAGACGAGGTTTATGTGGGCATGGGATTGAATACACTAAGTTTTTTATGATTTTCGCAGAGGTGGGCAGAACCGAGAATGAGATGGGTTAGGAAAAGAGAAAGAGAGAGAGAGGCTAGTGCAAAAAGAGATGAATCGACAGATTTTGCCCAATTCTCTCCACTAGGCGACATCTACAACGAGACTTGGCTACTTTGAGGTGGTGGTGGTGGTGGGTGGTGCGAGCGAGAGACGGGCCACACGCTTTTGGTTCTGGACATGGATGATGAAGTGGGGGGAAGGAAGTCATCAAGTTGAGGGAGGAGTGGGGGAGGGAACTGGTCAACGTATTGATTGAAAGGTCACTGGGAGATGAAGAAATTAAAAAAGTAGAATAAAAAAAAAAACTATGATGCCCGTTTTGGGTGGTGGGATAAGACGAAAGAGAGAAAGAGAAAGAGGTGAATCTTAAAGACTGGGGAAGACAAACGACGTTGATTGGGTGTAATGCGGCAGCCCGATCACAGTCGGGAAGAGAGTTAACGAGCAGCTCTCAACTAGTTTTGATAGTCGTTTCTTTTCTTTTTCTTCTTGTTCTTTGCTGCAGGGTTGGCAGCTCTTGACTGGTTGTGCTGAGTGGATGAGTGATGGATGGCAGGCTGTGATCGGGGAGGAGCCCCATGATACGACGCTGGGAAGGGGCGCTGATGCCGATTGGTTGGCGAGATGCAGGGGGGGAACCTTGAAGAGATACAAACAAACAGGGGTAGTATTAATCGAGTGTGAGAAGAAATATGAAAGAACAAATGATTCACGGAAGTTCACGCCCGCTGATAACGGGTGGGTGGCAGTGGTGACTGTGACGAGTAGCGCTGGCGGATGAGCGGAAACAAATATTCAACGATGGGAAATAAGCCGAGTCGACAGGCCAGGCCATCTGGTGTCTCTGCTTTGGCATGGATGGCTTGCTTTGTACATGGTGCAAGCATCCATTGCGATGAGTGTGTGTGTGTGAGTGTGTGTGTGTGAGTGTGTGTGTGTGAGTGTGTGTGTGGGTGGGCATGCCAACGGCCGCAACATAGACTCATGGCCATTCAAGACCGTGTGACTGTGATGACAAACGCCTTTTTTCTGTTTGAATTGAAAAATCCCTTTTTACAATATGATTTGTAACAAATTATCCATCTATCAGTACTCCCTCCTTTTCCATATCCAGGTCTTTCATCACTAACACGACCCCCCTCTGCGAGTAACAACGAAAGAAAAGAAAAAAAAAAAAAAGGATAAATCATTCGACCAAACGTTACACTTTTCCCTGTCAAGACAATGAGGAAATGAAGTCGCATGTCGCCAACCGATTAGGCTTTGCAAGGAAGGAAAGAGAAAAAAAAAGGCCCTTGCGGCCGGGCCGACGACAAACGGAACGACAATCGACAAAACGGCGTTTGTATATAGGTTGCGTCGAGCCAAGCCAATATAGCCCCCACAGACCGCGGGCTAGCGGCAGCCCTTTTTTTTTTGTCCCCTTCCCAGGGCAAAAGTCGCAGGGTAAAAAGTTAAATTCAGCGCTTTCTGGTCCCCTCTTCTAATGTTAGCAGAAAGTAGCTCCGAGAAGCAAAAAAATTGTAGGACGATTTCATAAGACAGGGAATATGTCCGGAATTCTTCCGTGGCACCACCCGCCTGTCGCTGTACATGGGGTGGTGGTGGTGGTGGTGGTGGTGATGTGCAGCAGCTGCCTGCACGAGCTGGTACCTACCTTACCTCTGGCAAGGCGGGGTCGCGGAATCCACCCATTTCTGCCTCTCGTCCACCAACTACATAGTACGTACATCTGTCCGATGAAAGTGCCTTTGCAAAACGTCTGGTGACTACGTAACCTAGTCAATCCAAATTCGATACTGTCGTCAACAAGCGCTCTTTGCGGTTCGAAAAACGAAAAAAAAAAAACCCATCACAGTCAAAGAAGCTGGGTTAATTCCGAGGCCCAGCATCAAGTAAGTTGCCAGCACGCAAAAGAACTAAATATGTAGAGACCCAGGAATTGATTAATTTAGTTGTCAGAAACCCCCCCCCCCTTGACCCCACTGCTTCCTACGCTCCGAACAGATAGTTGTAGAATTATTATTAGTTGTGGGAAAAATAAAATATCCACTCATTTCTAGTCGATAATACGACCATGGCTTGCGACGCTGTCACTACTTTTTTTTTTTTTTTTTTTGATTTCTTAGTCGATGTCCCCCGATCGAGTCTACCGTCGCGCCACACCTGTTTGGGCTGAGCCGGGCTGCCCCATCTGTTGTCTGCCTTTCTCGCTCTCTCGCGCTCTCTCTCTCCGCTTCTCTCCTTCTCGCTCCATGTCTGTAAAAGTGTGTCCCCCAATCATTTCCTCCGTCTCTACCATTTCCCATTTCCCATCGCCCACATCGCTCTCACTCTCTCTACGCTCGGGCATCGCCTCTCTCTCTCTCTCTTTCCCTCTCTACGCTCAGGCATGGTGGCTTGCATCGTCTCATCTCTATCGGATGCGAGACGTGCCGGTCTATTCTTATCTTTGCTGTCTGTCCCGTTTGGTATTTTGCCCACTCATTGCCAAGCCAACCACATGTTTTTGTCTCTCATCCACATCTTTCTTTTTGCCCTCTTTTTTTTTGTTTCATCTCCTTCTCACCTTTGTGTACTTCGTGCACGTCCTGCGAAACCGAATCCTCACGTGCAGCATGAAAATTTACTACCCGTACCTTCAACACACCATAACCTTTATTAGCATGGTCAAGTGTGTGGTATTGATCGTTTAGAGTCGACTGGGGAGGGGATTCTTCGAGCCCATCCTTTTTTTTTCTTTTTTCCTTACAAAAAGCATGTTCCACCATTTCCACCGCTATTGCCACCGGAAAATCCCCAAAGATCTAACCGTTTTGGTTGTTTCCATCTGCGTCTTTTTTCTCACTTATTGACCCTCCTTTAGCCGTTCTGGCTCTAGGCAAATCATCTTTTGTATCCGTAGCTAGATCACTTTAGGAGGAGGGGGAGGGGAACTTGTAAAACTCTAATCCGCTCTTCTCTATCCATCTTGTCAATGTTGCACCCATCTCGCCAGTGTTGCACCCATCTCGTCAGCTGCTGTATCCATTCTCGTCAGTTTCTGTACCCATTTTCGTCAGTCTTCTTCTTCAGCCTCCTTCTTCAGTCGCCAGTACAAGCAATCAAAGTTTAGCGAGGCCACCAATTCGCCCGAGAACCCACCCATTGTGGTGTGATCGAACGCTACAGCGGGATTCGGAAAAAGCTACGTAGCAGTTTGCAGCCCTTCTACCCGACCCAAGAGTTCATCACATCTCCCCCATCACATCACGACTTGGTGGGGGTGAGGGGAGGGGTCAGTGGACATTGCTCCCCGAGAGCCACTTCTTCATTATCATGGATGATCTAATACTCAATCAGACTAGTTTCTTCATCGAGCTGAAGTTTTCGCAACCCCTAGTTCTTGTACTGTCACACTTTGGCATCTCTTTCTGTCAACCTGTCACCATGATGTAGTCAAGACTGAAACAGTTGACCTGCAGTCTCTGCACTTGAAAGGAGCTGTACTCGTCGTATGTCGTGATCTGAAAGAAGTTCATGTAAAAAGGCACATGAGCAGGCATTTTAGGGGCTACAAAAGAGAGGAAGGGAAATAAAGGCGGGGAGACCATTCGAGAATTACCATGATTAATCTCTCCGATTCGGAAAAGTAATCGACAGCGCGCCATCGCCAAGCCCCCCTTATGCAGAACTAAATCGCCATCTCATTCATGCAATGCAATGCGCTGACCCTGCCCTAATAACCTAATCCTAATTACCGGGCCGCACAAACAAACTCGCTTCATTACCTAAGCAAATCGCAGCCCTCGATTGCATCAAATTGCGCCAAGGGCAATCTTTCAGCGCTCGCTCCTCTTTTTCTTTTTCTTCCATGTATCATCATTATCATCATCAACATCATTATCAGCATCATCCATCGCCATTAGCAATAGTCCAACTTCTCCTCTCTTATTTGAATTTTTTATAATCTGGCCGGGGCTCCGCCATCGCTTGTTCCTTCCCCCCCCCAAGATCCATCCCGTCTCCTCTTACGGCCCCCCTTGTCATTGTCCTAGCGTCCCGTCTGATGAGCGGGCCAGATCTATGCTGCAAGGGCACCAGGCCTGCATGTAATTTTACACTTTTTGAATCAACATTTTACCAATTTCGTTGGTCAAAACTAGCAACCAACACCTGTTTTACATGCTCTTAATTGTCATTGATGATGGTATTTCCGTCGTGCCAATGTTGATGGCTCAAAATCGTTTATTGATAAACATCTTATTACGCATTCCAACTGCTGCCGAAAAACGCACACATATGATCATGTAATCTCATGGGCATCAATATATACCGTGCCAGTCCTCTATGGCTGTCTATAAATAGCAGTGACAACAGCAGGTCTATGACGAATCAGAGTGAGCAAAACATCTAAAAAGAAATGTAAACAAACCCGCGCGTCGTTAGAGTAAGTATACACATTGTATCTGATTGAATCATCATTGCTTGTCCGAAAGAAAAACGCCGGGTAAATGGGTAAAAAGACATGGGTATATGTATCACTTTCCCTCCAATCCAAAAGGGCTCAGTCTGGCCTGTGTTTCCAGCTGCATATGTTGCTCGTGTGAATGACAAAACGCCGTGATGCTGAGGAGCAACCGATTATAGTGAAGGAGAGAGGAAAAAACCAAGGAAGAGAGAGAAAGGAAAGAGAGGAAAAAGGAAAAAGGTGAAGGAAAGAAAACCGGAAAAGAAAAATGCAATATACAATGGCACCACCTCAAAATCATCCATGTACTGGACATAGTTCAACCGACTGGCGTGGCCGTCGGTGATGGCGACGACGAAAGGCAAATGGTGCCTTCTGATTGACAAATTGTGCCATCCGACAGCGTCAGCGATAGTCTTCGGCGGTCCAGCTTTCTGTGTCGTCGCTTGCGCATCCGCGGCACGTTGCGCACCACCTGCGAGCACTGCATGGCCGCCTCGTGCGACCGCTTGAACGCCAGGCTCGACCGGCCGGTCCGCCGCTGCGACGAAGCCAGGGCCAGCATCTGCTCCAGCTCTTTATCATTGCTGAGCCATGACAGGTCCTCGTCGTTGCCGCACAGCTCGTCCACCTCGAGAACCGGGCACTCGATAATCGTCACCGTCTGCGAGCTATTGCTCGCGCTGCGCTTCAGGCCTCCGCCACTGCCGCCTGTTGTGTTGCGGCTCGGTGCGCCCACTTCATCTCGCGCTTCCAACGGCAAAATTCTGGATAGAACAGCACTGCTTGATCCGTTGCCCTGGGTCGTCGGAGGCGGAGGCGGCATGCTGGCGTCAAGCATCTCCACATCCACATTTCGCCGTGTCCGCGGTATTGCGATTGGTCGTGTTGCCGTCATGGGAGCTTTTTGCTTGTCATCTGCATTCAATTGAGTGGTTGATGGGGACAAGGCGGCCAAGTCTTCTTCGCTAGCAGCGGCTTGTAGCATTTTATACATCCTCTCTCGCGTCGCCGCGGCTGCCGCCCCAGGCCGGTACGAATCCGTCTGGCTGCCGTATTTCCGCACCGTCGTTGCTTGCTCTGAAGGGCGAGTCGCTGACTTCTGGATGCCCGATCCCCGCGCGCTTGATTCGCCGCCAGCTGCCGAGTAGAGAACTTGACTGCGGCGACGATGCAACTCTCCTGCCCTCGGTCTCGGCGCGCGTCCATCGTTGCTGGGTATGCGTGCCAATGTGGCAGGTATAGGTCGCGGCTCTGCAGCCAAGGGGCGACAGGAGTCTCGTGGGGTATCCGTCTTGTCCGGGTCACGATGCGTGCGTGCGGCATCGTCTGGTAGGTTCGCGGGCCGTGCATTTCCGCGGGCATCATGGCCACCTGGGTGGGACGCCATGATGATGCTCGCCCAGAGCTGGCCCTGTCTACTATTATCGGCAGCGGACAGGATGATGCATAAAGTCTGAGGCTATGTGACCCATGGATGAGGAGGAAAAGAGGTGGTCAAGAGGTAGAATGGGTGAGGCGTGGTAGAGGAACGCGTGAGCAATGATGCTATAGGCGGGCGGGTGGTGTTGAGTCCAGTATGTACCGACGACAACGAGGTAGATTGTAATGGCGTCTTTTTTTTCTTAGCCGACGAGGTAGGGAAACAATGGGAACAGAGAAAAGAAGAAAATAAAACGGACGAGATCAGAGGAGCAACGTGGGAGACGAGATTCGGTGCCTTGCGGACCCGAGATACTGGTAGCGGTACAATGGTCGCTAGGGCGCTGGGGCGCTGGGGCGCTGGGGCGCTGGGGCGCTGGGGCGGCGTCGGCGGCGGACAGGGACAAGGAAGGCAACCCACACGGGCCACACCCTAGTACCTAGTCCACAAGGCAGGGATGCACCGTCAGCCCAGGGCTAAAATTCTCATTCAGACGGGTTGACGGGAGAGGCCAGAACCGGAGAAAAATGCACGAGAGGACCCGTCGAGAGCTTTTGTGGCAGTCTGTCTTGTGTCGATGAATCACTCGCGTCAAGGCGTCGTCGTCGTCGACAATGGAGATCGTTGCGTGGCGCGGCGCGGCGCAAAAGCCCTATATATGGGTTCGACCAAGCTGCAGATGATGATCAAGGGATAATAGATAGCAAGAGTTCGAGAGTTCGAGGAGCTTTTTTTTTTTTCTACTTGGCACGGTGAGCTGTCCGGGGGAGTAATTTTGTGATATTCTGGTGACAGGTGAGGAGAAAAGAGGAGAGAAGACGAGCAACGCTACCGAGTACTTGGTGCTTGGACAATGCCTCAATGGTTACTAGACGCGAGGCGGGAGAAACATGGCTGACAAGGGTCGAGGCAATTGGCTGGTATTCAGTCCACGACCAAGGCACCGGAGTAAAAACGGTGCTTCATGAGAGTTGGAGCATTGCACAATGACGGATGGTGACTGTTGATGGAAAACGATGGTCATGCACGTATTCGTAGTGTCGTAGCATTGGATGACGACCGGTGGCGCAGGCCGGCGGGAAGGCCCAGCCAATTACTCCATAGTGTGACCTCGAGTGTCAAGAAACAAGGCTGGCTAGCTTTGCTGGCGGCCGAAATTGGGAGAACCGAGATGGATTATGGGAGAGATGGTGAGATGGAACAAAGTCTAAGATGGATGATGCGGGCGAGTAAGGATAAGAAAGAAAAAAAGGCAACGACCGACTGAACCGCCCCCGACTTCCCGGTGCGTGGTACTGACGCGCGCGCAGGCCAGAGACATGTTCTCGAGGGAGTTTTGTGGTTGTATCGGCTGCCTTTTTTTTTTTTCGCCATTGAGTAAAAGTGGCTTGCAGGGGCTCATGTTGCTTTATTAATTATTTTGGGGAGTGGCCCGCGTTGGAGCCTTTTGGATGCGGCCCTTGTGGATGAAGTGGTTGCAGCGTCGGCAGATCCACTACTCCGTACTAAAAGCAAAGACCAGGTGCCAGGTTCCCGGGAAACATTGGCACTGTACTCCGTACAAATGACCAAAAATAAATGTAAGAAAAGCGGACAAGCAAGAGAGCATTCGACAATTTTCTAGCCCGTTTGCCCCTCAGTCCCTCCTTCTATCTTTGCCACCGGATGGTAAGTAGCTATGCCACGACCGTTTTTTTTTGCCCCCTCGCCGTACTTCCTTGCAACCGTTGTCATCCCGTCGCACGGCATGCCTCGCCGTTCCGGGTGCTTGCAGTGACGATCGAAAAAAACGCCCCGACGTTTGCCATTTTGCGCCTTGCAATCTAGGCATCAATTGTTCAGAGGCCAGGAGTGACAAGCACAAGGATAAGCCTCCAATGTCTCGCTCTTCCCTATTACTTCGTACTTACTTTTTAATATTGATATCATTGAATAAGACAGCTAGCCATATAGTAGACATAGTGATGTAGAAGCTCGATTCTTGCTAGCTATTGCTGGCTTGTTTCTGGCTACTGATAGCCGTGTACGTGCCACGTACGTGACGAACACCTACTTAGTTAGAACCAGCCGTTCAATGGGCTATTTAAGGCAGTAGGTTTTTTCGCGTCCCTCATATTGTGCTGCTATATACGCGGCGTCGCTGGTGAGCGTAACTAAGTTGTATATATTCATTATATATTTTTCTTCTTCTTTTTCAACATCAGTTCTATAGTCTAACTCAAATCATTCTACCTAAGCCCTAAGAGCAGCTATTGACTGTTTTAAGGGCTATTTAATCTGTGTTTGGAGCGCCCAACGCCGTCTATAAAACCCTCAAGTAATTTCGTAAATCTAAAGATGCGTTTATAATGAGTAGCTAAAAATCACCTTCATAGCTCTTAAGCTATGACATAGCGTGGCCCTGTTAGAAAAGCGTAGCGTCACCGGTTCCGTTAGCACCATCCTGCTTCTGGGTCATAGTCTTGACCACAGTGTCAAAGCAACCAGAGCTGGCGGCGACAAAGCCTAGAAGAGCAGGCGAAGGGCTAAGGACCTTACTCGTAAGCTCGGGATGAGCTTGCAGACTAGGGCAAAAATAGCAAAGTTAGCACATTATAAAGTTATCAGTCAAAGTGTGATATAGTCCATACCCGACGAAGAAGGGATGGCCCTTAATCTCAATGGTCTCGACACGCTCGCCCTTATCATCCAGAGATGTTAAGCTAAGACCAGCGGCGTCTAACCTCTCGATATACTCGGGATTGACCTCGTAGCGATGACGGTGACGCTCCTCGACGACCTCAGCTCCACCATACATAGCGCGTAGCTTACTCCATTCCGTTCCAGGTCTGAAGTGAGAAGTACGTGTACCAAGTCTCATCGTGCCGCCCATTTTCCTTTGCATAGGTTAGTCTGCAGTGCACTACCAGCCGTATTGTAGGGGCGTCACTTACTCCTTAGAGCCCTCAGGCATAAAAATGACAACCTTGCTGTCCGCCTCAGGAGACATTTCTTCTGAGATGGCATCGCTGATACCTAATACATGACGCGCAAACTCCATAACAGCGACCTGCAGACCAAGGCAGATGCCTAGGAAGGGGATTTTACGTTCACGAGCGTACTTGGTGGCCTCTATCATGCCATCAACGCCACGAGAACCGAAACCTCCAGGCACAATGATACCCTCGGCTTCGCAAATAGCCTTCCACGCATTATGAAACTTGGTGGGATCTTTTTGCTGCATGTCCTTTTCAAGATGCTCCGAGTCAACCGAGACGAGGTTCAGTTTGCGGCTGCAGCGCATAGTGGAATGCTCTAGAGCCTTATGCACACTTAGGTAGGCGTCATCGAAAGAAACGTATTTGCCGACCAGAACGATGTTAACGTCTGGCAGGTGACGTTCAGGTGTGACTGTCCTCTTCCATAGATTCCAAAGAGCCTGTCCTTTCTGGACCATAGACGGAGGCACAGTCAGTTTATCCAGTGCAAGGCCGTTCTGTAGGAGCTGCAGAAGGCCCTGCTCCTGGAGTAGCAGTGGAACCTGGTAGATGGTCTCCATGTCGTGAACGCCGATGACCTGCTTATATTCGACCTGGCAGCTGCTAGCAATCTTCTTGATCGTGGAATCGTCGAGAGAACGTTCGCAGCGACAAGCAATCTAAAACGAGTCAGCAACGCCCATCTTACAGTCGTTCATGCGCCTACCATGTCAGGGATTAGACCAGCGCTGCGCATTTGTCTGATAGCGTGCTGAGTGGGCTTCGTCTTCTCTTCGCTATTAATAATGGGAACGTATGAGACGGAGATGTTGAAGAAGTTTTCGCGGCCGAGCTTGTGTCTTAGCTGGACGAGAGCTTCCGTAAATGGACCGGACTCAAGATCACCAACGGTACCACCGAGCTCGACAATGCATACGTCGGGAGCCTCGCCAGAGTCATCGACAGGAGTGTTGGCAACGCGCTCAATCCCTTCTTGGATGGCGTCGGTGATGTGAGGAACGACTTGGACGGTCTTCCCTAAATAGTCTCCACGACGTTCCTTCTCAATAACGTGGGCGTAAATCTTTCCAGTTGTCATGTTGCTTTCACGGCTGAGACGAATGCCAAGATAGCGCTCGTAGTTGCCAAGATCCAAATCAGTTTCACCACCATCAGCCAAAACAAAGCATTCTCCATGCTCTAGAGGATTGAGCAGTCCGGCGTCTGTGTTGAGGTAGGGGTCAATCTTGAGGGCCGTAACTCGGAGTCCCATCGTCTTCAGTAACAGGCCGGCACTACTGGCAATAATACCCTTGCCGACACCGGAGATAACTCCACCATTGACAAGAACGATCTTCATGTTGTAGTCGGTATCGGGTATTGAGAAGGAAGAAAAGTTACTGAGGTGTAAGTGGTTGCTGGCTTGAAGTAGAAGACCGACTTTTGCCCGCCGTGAATTGAAAAAATTCTTAGCTGCAAGATGCAAAGAGGGTCCTGACAAGGCGGCGCCCACCAGTTTGATGACTAAGCCTCAGATGCTACGCGTTTTCGTTTTTTTAGCGGGGTAACGCGACGTGCATTACGCTAATCTCTGCTGTGCAGCCTGTAGTTCAAACACGAAATCGACACGCCGACGCCGACAAGCCGGCCATGTAAGAAAGGTCACTTAACACGGGCCAAATGAATTACCCCACCTAGATTTTCGCCGGTCAGCGGGGGCGGCCTGGAAGATACCTTTACCAAAGACACGCAGCAGATCGGCGCTTACAATTTTCCCGTATCAATGCCGACAATGCCAGTCTTTAGCCATCTCGCCTCTGATGTTTGAGTTGCCAATTCTCGACGTCGCCGGGTCGCCGGCTAAGCAAATCTGTGTAAACATTAAGCACAGGTCGCCTTTAATGACAAGATCCGCGAATTCGCCGCGCGCGTTGACGTGATCGAGGAGTTGGCCACCAGGAACGTTTTGACAGGCGCTGGCTGGCCACTGAAAAGGGTGCCCTGCCACCCGTCGTGGGAGACTATCCGCTTAATTCAAGATAAGCACTTACAAAAGGAGCATTTTATGCGCGCCGGCATTCCCTTAAAACAATCAACAATAGCCTCAAGCTGCCGCCCGCCCACGTCCAGGGCGGCCCGGCCCCATCAGGCTGTCGATGGCTGATCTCAAACCTACGTTGCCACCTACGATCGACAGTCTACAGCGAGGTGTTTCATGCCGTGCATTTAAGTTGACCACTGGTAGCCGTCCCGTCCCTAAAAAATGGAGGAGGCCGTGGGTCTCCCTCTTGGCGATGGCCTCTGGACGGGTATGGCAACACGGCAGCACGGCAACACGGGTGACAGGCACGGGGTAACATGGGTTAAATGCTGCGCATGTCATCATGTCACGTTGAGCAACCTGATAAAATGATGAACAGTTGTACGACAAAGGGGAAAAAGAAGGCTCAAACTACCTATGTTCATGGCTGTACGCCGCTTCTCAAGAAGCCACTAGCACATGTTGTGCAGGCGTGCCTTTGGCAATGCTTCAGAACTCGACAAGACCACTATATTTCCCATCTCATACCACTTTTCATGACGTACTTGCCAATGCAGGGGTCATCATAATAGCAAACCATAAAAGTCCACCGCTGGTGCTGCACGAACCCATTGTCCACTCCCGTCACTCCTGTAAGCGCCCGACCCTCAAACTTCTCCACGCGAGCGCTAACTCGCCGCCACGAACCATTGGCCTGTATTTCTTATGATCTCCAGCAAGGTCCGTGATAGTCATTGGCTGAAGCTCACTGACTGCGTTCTTGGCGGGGGAGGCATCCGAAATGCAATGAGCTTAGGCTTACCTACCCGTATACGCGTAGCCAAGGTTTTTTCAACTTTGACCTATTTTCTCTCTGTTGTGACTTTTCGTTTGCTTTGTTCCTTTCCTTTTCTTTCAAGGAGCTTCACCATTCTCTTCATTGCCTTCGTCAGAAATTCGCCTGCTATTGCGTCCCTGCCCCATACAGCCTTGCACAACGGGAACTTCGAAGCGGGGAATCGTGCGGCATCACGTACAACAGCCGATATCCTCGATCCCGCAATTCGAGTCTCTAAAGCCTCCCTCTCTACTCCATTCAACATTGCATCACGCGAAATATTCTCACCATGTCTGCACAACCTCAAAATTACTACCCTCGTGAGCCCCATCCACCACTACTCGCCCCATCTGCCACCTCGTTTGCTAACCATCAAACCTCAAATACAGCTCCTCCCGGTGCCACTCGTACGTTTGCCCTCCACCAGTCACGATAATCTTCATCGCACCCTTTCTCTCTAACAATGCACAACGACTAGCCTCGCAACAGCCGCCGGAGAAGCAGCGTATCTACTCGCCGCCCCCGACGACCTCACCTCCAGCCCAGCAGTACGCGCCGCCCCCGACCGCGTCGCCGCCCATGAAGCACTATCCCGCGCCTCCGTCCGCCGCCCCGAGCGGCCAGTCTCAGTTTTATTCTCCTCCACCGCCCTCTTCGACCGGCCCCGGCAAGCAATATGCCCCTCCTCCACAGGCCACGCCCTCCCCTCACTACCCACCGCCGCCCTCCGGCCCTCCTTCAGAGCAGCAGCAGCAGCAGCAGCCGCCTCAATATGCTAACCTCGCCATGAGGCCCGGCACTGGTCAGACGTACCACTCCCCTCACAACTCGCAGCAGTATGCCGAACCTCCGCCTGCCTTTTCCAGCTCCGGCGCCGCCTACCCACCTGAAAAGGCAGATGCTCATCAGCTACGACAGCCTCAGCCGCAGCAGCCACAGTTTGCCGCTCCTCCCACGTATCCGCACCCGGACGGAGGATATCCCGCGGAGAAGGCGGGAGCAGCCGCTCAGCAGCAGCAGCAGCAGCAGCAGCAGCAGGTCACAAACCGGCCGGTCAGCCAGCTCTCTGCTCAAACCGGCGCCTCTGCCCAAGGCGCCCCGGGCGCGGCCTTTGTCGGCGCCGTGGCCACCAACGACGACGTCGGCACCTTCAATGGCGGCAGCTACCGCATCAGCCACCGGGACTGCAACACCATCCTGACCATCCAACTTGCCATGGGTTGTCCGCTCGGCGCCAAGCCCGGCGCCATGATTGCTATGTCGCCCTCCATGACCCTGCGCGGCGAGCTCAAGTTCAGCGTCAAAAAGATGATTTCCGGCGCCGAGCTCGGTCAGTCCCACTACATCGGCCCAGGCGAGCTGCTGCTCGCACCCCCGATGCTCGGCGACATCACCACCATCCGCCTCGACGGCACCGCCCAATGGACGTGCGGCCACGACGCCTACCTCGCCTCTACGCAGGGCGTCCACAAGGACCACAAGCGCCAGGGTCTCGGCAAGGCCATGTTCAGCGGCGAGGGCCTGTTTGTCTACAAGATGAGCGGCACCGGCATTCTCTGGGTTTCCAGCTTCGGTGCTATTATCCGAAAAGACGCAAGTCGACCCTCGATTCACCCTTCGTGCCACTTACTAACGATCATTACTAGCTTGTCGATGGTGAAAAATACATCATCGATAATGGTCATCTCGTTGCTTGGAACACAAAGTACATCTTGGAGCGAGTTGCCTCTGGTGGCATCATTTCCAATCTCGCCTCTGCCGAAGGTCTGGTGTGCAAATTTACCGGCCCAGGTACCGTCTACATGCAGACACGAAACGGTGTAAGTCTTGCTCACTAGGTACCAATTTAACTCCACATTGCTGACTCCATCAGCGCGCCTTTGCTGCTTTCATGGGCGGCCAGTCTTATTCGGGCGTTTAGCCCACGAGCGATCCGCCGGTTGGTCTTTGTACAGGCATTTCATTTTTCGTCATCTTGTTCACATTTAGCACTTCACATAAAATTGAGCGTTTCATTGAATATATGTCTTTTTTCTTTCGTCGAGAGACTCTTTCGGCCACGTCATACAGGCAGATACCGCGCCTTCCGTCACTTCTTGCAGCAAAGGCGTCGCACCTTCACCTTGCTGTTGCTGAGCGGCAAATTTTCCTAGCCGAGCCAAAACAAGATTGTTATTGCAGGTTTCCTTTCTTTGCGAGCCTCTTTCGGTCACCATCATACAATCATCTCTCACAGTCCATGCCAACTTCTGCCGTTCAGCGATTTCTAGAACCAAGCCCGATATCATTTCCTCGGCCCATGAGGCGTAGGCCATAGTCTTGTTCTTGAATCTACCATTTCAAGCGAGAGCAGTAAAAAACCTGCCTGATAGCGAAAACGAAAACAAAAGGGTCATCCACTCAGGGCATTCACGTCTTAGCCCAGAACTTCGCCGACCCGATCAACAAGTCTAGTGATTAATGCAAGGAGCAACATGGTCACTTCAGCTATTACAAAAGCAAACACGATGCGTCTTACAAAGACCAAGACCAGCTCCACGAAGGCAGTCGGTGGAATAAAGCGCATCTGCCAGGAACGCGCACAACCCGATGTCACTACGCCAAAGGCGATGAAGGATCCCAACTGGAGGACTCGCCAGGACACAGCATCTTCAGCAGACATTGAAAATGTGATGCCCTCTATGGATCTGCCCAACCACAAACTCTACACGCAAGCCCCTCAATTCCATAGCAACGACACATTCCAGCACGATCGAAGCAGCTCCGACTTCTCAATGCTTGACAGATACTCTTCTGAGTCATGGTCAGCTTCGGAAAACTTTGTCAAAATTCTCAAAAAGATCGATTTAAAGCCTGTAGATGGCCGACAAATGAGTATTTTCGAGCTTGACATTTGCCCCGAGACTCCAACTCCATCCATTGCAAGCGATGACCGACAATATGTCAAAGTCTCCCGAAATCCATCAAGTCATCAGCAAATTTTCCGCTCAGCTACCGAAGTAACTGATTCTTCACACAATACTGACAAGATACAAATTCCTGACTTATCTCAGGTTGTAACTCTTGACAGGCTCTGTCGCCAGTCGTCGTCGGCCACCTCATCTCATACTCAGCTACACGAATCGCGTAACATTTACGACAGAGATCAATATCAAGACATCTCGTACGAGTCGACTGTTCCCCATGCTCGCGGTCAAACACCAGCGGATGTAGCCATACAGTCTCCTCAAACTGCCATTCGCAGCAGTCGTGACCAGGCATTTCAAAGACTGATCCAACGTCTTAACCGCGATAACCACCCGCCCTCAGCTCAAGCATCACGATCGCCCACCAAAATGCAGGCCAAAGATAAGTTACCCGGACTTGAGCCTAAGCAGAAGATGTTTGTCAATTTACGAAGACCAATGGGAGGAGATGGCCGACGCAACCAGACTATATCCGATTTCAACGTCGACTATTGGGATCATGGCCAGTCAAGTGTTATCAGTGTAATGAGCCGTGAAGACTCCGAAAATACCATGCAGAGCTCCAGCAAGCAAAATACGTGGAACCCAAGAGCCAGAGAGTTTCTTTCACTCGGGCATCAACAAACTCCTCGACGTCCAGTACCCTGGGATACTGGCGCCGCGGCCTTGCAAGAGAAAGTCTCGCACGCCTTCAACTCATTGCCGCCACCTACCACTGCAGTATGGCCACCAAAAGCCGCTGCACCTACTTTCAATCCTTATTTGCCGCCCCGGGCTCAAGACAATATTCCTAACGGTACCTTTATCCCACCAGTGCCACCAGCGGCGCCCATGGGTCCAGCCTACAACATGGGACCTGGTCCGGAGACTTTTGGCACTTCCCAATATCTTCCTGGCAATCCAGCTCCACAGCCACCAGTATTTGCTGTTCCACCGTTGCCTGGTATCCAAGCTCCGATGACGCCTTGTGGGAACATTTCCGCTCATCAATTCGCCGCACAGCAGCTTGCGGCCCTCCCATACCTTGCCTCTCTTGCATCTCTTGGTCCTATCCACAGCTCTTGCCCGGTCTAGAGAAGACAACTGTTTCGGCCAATACCCGCAGGCCGCCAGTTCCAAAGCCTACTTTACCTAATGCTAGCGCCCAGCTGGCATATGAGGAGTGGATTGAATGGCGCAAGGCTAATGAACCAGGATATGCCGTTGAATGCAAGGCACGACAGCAGCGAAGATCCCAAAGAGTCAAGGGTTTCAAAGAGTGCGGCGGCGATGCGCCTGCACAGTCCCGCTTGCCACCCGCAAGGGCTATGGCTGCTGCATGATGGCAACGTCAATGATACTCCAACACCAGGGCTGTTGGCTTACACGTGTGCTTCCGCGATTGTGGCAATACCATCTCACATGTGCAGTCGAGTAAGCACGCCCCATTTGTTATGGATCAAGTATGTTTTTTTCACCCATTGTTTCTTTTATTCATCACTATTTCGAGTTTTTTAGCTCCTTTTTCAGGGGACTGGAATGCGGGTGAATGTATATTGCTAATGCAGCCATTACCGATTGGATTATTGATGTCGCTTTGTTTATTATAGTCTTCTGTAGTCGTCTTTATTCTTGACGGCATAATTCGGCCTTTATTTTGTCTCTCTACGAGCTCATCCATGCAATCTCTCTGATTCGCCCGTCGCCCTGCTTTCTGACAACGTGTGTAGGTAGGCCCTCTGACTTGTCGTATCCCAGTGCCGCCCCCCCCTAAATTCCGAGCCTCCGTACCTCCGCGGAGCAACCCATTAAGAACGCCTTGATTGATGTGCCCAACGCGGATGGGCCATTTTTGGATTGGCTCACGATGCCCGCTCGTGCAGAGGGGGCTCTACGCATCCGTCACATTCACGACAGTGGTAGAGAGGCAAAGAGTCCAAGTGCAAAGCATGTGTGCATCGAACTAGATTCCGTACTATTCCATCAGTTGCCGTCCCGTCTGTTACTATCCCGTCTGTTACTATCCCATCTGTTGTGAAACATCCAGCTATAACCCAAGAGTAGAGAGAAATATCCGCAAAACGCCGTCCGTGATGCTTCTGTATCCGGTAACTTTGGGAAAAAAAAGAGGAGGGAGAAAAGATACAATCCAAGCTCTGAGGAGAGTAGAGGTATAAAATAGAAGAAAAAAAAGCATGTTGAAACCCAAGAAAAGATAAAATCCATTTTTCCCACAAGTAAAATGCAACCCAAAATGACCAGAAAAAAGCCCGCTTCGCTAAGAGTAAAGATTCATGACAGTGTGAACCCAGTGTAGGTAGTCTCTATCCTTTTTGTTTCTGTCAACTCGTCATGACCGGCTCCAGACGTTGTTGCAGTCCTCGCCCTCGGCATCCTCTTCGTCTGCGCCATGGCGAGCCATCGAGGCTCGGCGGGCGGCAGCCGAGGAGACGCTGGTGCGTGAGCGGCCGCCGCGGGAGCTGCCGCCCTCGCCGCGGAGGGGGTTGCACAGCTTCCAGGAGCCACTCGAGGTCTGGCGGGTGACGTTGACGCCCTCGCTCGCGGCCCAGTCGGTGAGGGTCCAGTCGCCAGAACCGCCAAAGTTCACGAGAAGCTCCTCGCCGGCGGCGGCGCGCTCAAGGTGGCAAGCGACATGCTCCATACGGTCGTCCCAGGCGTTGGCGCCGTGGAACTCGGTAGTACAGCCCGGCGCGGGGCACAGCATGAAGCGAGGCAGGGAGCAGCGGGTGCGAGCGGCGTTGGTCTGAAGCTCGCGCATACGGTCCTCAATTTCGCTGGGCATAGGCTTTTTCGAGGCAGGCCCCAGAATAGGACTGCCCTCAGGAATCAGATGCATGCGGCGGATATGCTGGGTGTAGAGATCTTTGCGGTTGAAGATGGAACCGAAAGCGGGAAGAGAGGCGGCGCGAGAGCGGGTAGAAGGTCCGCGAGTCTGGCCGCATGCTCCCTCGGTACAGATCCAGTATCGGAGCGCAAGGTGCTGCGAGGCAACATGGCGCTTCCATTCGTTTTTGGAAGCGAATCGCGAAGTACATCCAGCGTAGTGAAAGACGCAGAGTAGTGGTCGTGTGTGCTCAGACTTGATGTGCTTCTGGAGAGTAGGGGCATCGCGAAAGGTCAAATTGCATTCCGTGCAGTCGCGAGTGCCGTTTTCTGTCAAGTTTCTCATGGACGGCAAGGTGGAAGGAGGGGCGGAGGAGGGAGTCGGGTAGGGCAAAAGGGTCTGAGAAGTGTGCCCAATGCTGACGGGCGATGGGCGTCGCTGCTGTTTCTTCGTTTCCCGGTTTTGTCTCTTGCGAGGGATGGAGACAGAGGAAGCGCGTGTGTTGGTAGTGGCGTCATCGCCAGTGCTGAAGGAAGAAGGGCTCGAATGTCTGGCATCGCTGTCGGCCGAGAGAGGCAGCAGGCCAGAAAAGGCATCGCTGTATTGGCTGAAACCGCGGGGCACTGCAGAGCTGGCAGCGTTGTGGCCCATTTCGTGACTGTACGGCAGAGGAGCCATGGTAGAAAAGGGAGGGTAGGCGCTGCCAGTAGAAGTAGTGAGTAATTCCTCAGAAGAGTGTATGGTTGGCTGATTATCGAAAACAGCACCGAGATGGGCAATCTGAGAGGCCTGGTCCTGGGCAGCATAATATGGAGCGACACCGCCGTTCCACGACTGTTGGTAGGCCTCGTCGGCGTTGGACAACATCGTGGACCACTCTTCGGGTGTCTTGGGTCCGTGTGAGCTCTCCATGGGAAAATCGCTTTCAATGGAGTGACTAAGGAGACTCTGAGTAGGTGAGGACAGAGGCAGGGTGTAAACGGCACTGTGCTGCAATGTCGCGCTCTCGCTATCGTAGGAGACGGTGTCAAAGTGGGTGGCAGTCTCTGCAGCGTTGTAGGCAAAGGTATGCTGCATAGTAGAGTGTCGGCTGGAAGCGTCGCCGGTAAAGTTGGCAGGCTCTTCGAGAGCAGCGGAGGAAATTGGTCGGAGGTCGTCAAATGTCAGCGGCTGGTTGACAGCAGGCAGAGTGATTTTGAAGTTGTTGGGGGGGTTTTGGGCCAACATTCTGTCCCGGACAGACGAGAAGAGGAACAGGCAAAATATATGCGGGCCAACGACAGGCAGAAGGGTGGGCGGGAGGGGATGGAGGGGGTCAAAATGCAGGATTCGTTGGTGGCAGAGTGAGTTGAGCGGCGGCAGCGTTTCTAT